>SKCR01040629.1:0-56769 GCA_019454045.1 Zanthoxylum bungeanum
TACCAAGTAAATGGTGTTTTAGGCACTTTACTTAATAAACTAGATTCGTAGACATCATTTGAATTAGAATCAAATCCATCCTAGTATCCACTCTTCGAAAGTGTGGATATACGAGTCTTGTTAATATGTCCCAGACAACAATGCCACTTTTAAGTCTCAACAGATTTATAAAGTTTGAGCTTTTGTTTTTCATATTATATGTTTGAGATTCATTTATATTCTAAATATAAATACTGTTATTCACATCTAATGTGCTTATCTCAATATCATCTTTATAAACAAAACACTTAGTGTTCTAGAGTATAAAGGTATACCCACAACGGATTAAACTAGATACATAGATAATGTTCCTAGTCAAACTAGATACATTATAACAGTTATCTAATTTAAGTACATGACCAAATGGCAGTTCCAAAACTTAAGTTCCCACAGCCAAAACAATGACTCTAGTCCCGTTTCCGACTCATAGGTTGATCTCAACTGAAGCCAGTTTCTTACTAATCAGCAGATCCCGCACATCAGTACATATATTTATATACCACATCCAGTATCTAAAATCCAATTTTAAAACCAGTAGTGGACATGTTTATAACAAACATACCTGAAGTCGGAGCCTTGTCCGTCTTCACTTTCTTCATGTCTGCCTTTGTCCATACGGCAGTCACGCTTCCAGTGACCCCGCTTACCATAATTTAGGCAGACATCTTGGGATATGTCCTTTGTCTTCCTAGAAGACTATGACGATTTTGCCTTTGCCCTTTTCTTCACACCCCAGAAGCCTTCGGCCAAGCCTTTGGCCTTCTCGGATGTCGAAGTAAGATGTGCCTTGTGCTTCTTGCCCATTTTGCAAGCTTTGGCTCTATCTCCTTGAGCATAGCCATTAAATCTCCAAGGGTTTTCTTTTGCAATTAGTACTTTTAAGATCTAATAATAGATCTACGAAGATCCTTCAATTTCAATATCATACTATAAGGATCTAATCCTTAGTTCTGACGAACAAATTAAGGAGTCTTTGCGGCAAGCATAACAGATTGAGCACTAAAGTTTTCATCACGATGAGTCTTCCAAAGCTCATGATCTACTATTTGCTCAACTCCGGGCTCAGGTCCGAGAGGTCGCTCTATCAAATAGAATAACTTCTCTACTCCCAGGACTATCCTGAGATTCAATTCCCAATATTAAAATTGAAGCCGCTTAAAGACATTTTCACCCAGGATTTTGTTTTAAACGCTAATATTTCAGTTATCTTGATTCCAATAGTCCAACTATCCTATCAACGATTTTGGGTATAATCGAATATAATGATTACTATAGTCTAACTATATAATCAACTATTATTGATTGGTTACATTCAATTGTATTGATTACTATAATCCAATTATTTAACCAACTACAAATGAAGTAGTTTGAATACAGTCCAACTGTTCAATTAAAACAACAATTGAATATTAGTCCAACTAATAAATATAAATTTTAAATGACGAAAAATGAAATGAGCGCGTATTGGAAAGTATATAAACGAAATTGCAAATTTAATACTTGCCTCCCACTATTTTTTGGCGAGGCTCTAACCCTCTATGGAGTACTCGGGAAACCCAGTTTCCTAGTGGGCTAGGATCCCGTTAAATAACATACAACCTTGACTTTGGCCAACAAGTTGTATGAAACTTAACTAGGTAGATCTCTAAGATCAATTGGATCCCATCCAATTCCTAGATCCAGTTGGTGGACTTCCAAGTCTGAAACATATATCCAATATATGCCAATATATCCGATATATTCCCTAACCTTTTTCCTCTGAATCAACTAAGCCTTGGCTTTGGCTCAATAAGCTTAATGAAACCAGTTAAGCGTGATCCATTGACAGTGGGAAAACTTCGTAATCGAGGTCGATGAACAAGAAGTGACCTTGACTTTGGCCAACAAATCACAACTTGCCCAAGACGTACGATATGAAACAAATCTTTCGTGATTCAAACACATCCGCGATGGACAAAGGTCTTGACTTTGGCCAATAAACCAATGCCAATCTTGGATCTTGAGAGAGAATCACTCAATGGAAAGAAAAACACTTAATATAAAATGAGGGTTTTTTTCGCGATTTGGCAATCAATTTATTATCTTTAATTAGTTCTCATCATACACCCTTAAGCATGCATTCTAAAAGCATAATAAGGCGCGATAAAATTTAATAATGATATGCTGATGGATATACAACAAACTTGTTCCTAGAACAAATCTTTCTCTTTCCTCTCTCCCGCTAGCACTATTCATACTTCTACCCAATTACATAATACTTCTAAAGAAACCTCATTTACATTGAGGGGAATTGGTGAGAAGAGAAATACAATGAGAAAAGAGGTAAAGGCTGGACACGCAGGTCCAATTTAATAAATTCTAAATTTATTACAACAATTTCCAAAATTGCCCTCACCCATCTAATATCCATCTGATATACATTATTCATACAATACATTCATGTATTCACATAAAGCATGTTATTCAATCAATCTAATCCAATTAATTAATCTTTGAATTAAGTGATCATCCAATATTCAAACAATGATTTATTTGAGCGAGTCGAACTCGTTTAAGAATAAGTACTCACAGTGCGTATTCTTGAATTATATCGAACTACAATTTTAAATACAATTTAAATTGTATCCAATACTAATTAATATTTAATTCCAAATTAAATAATTACACTTTCAATAGTGTCTTTTAGAGTTGGATTCCAAATCCAATCTTTACGGGTCTCAAAGGCCCAATTAGTATCCAATACTATTCAATTAAAGTCCAATGGGCTTTCAATTAATTCTCAAGGCATGCGCTTTGGGAATTATGGGTCAAACCCAAGATGCCAAGGCCCAATTAGGAATCATCATATGCTAAAAATCAATTTAGGCCCATTAGGCCCAATTAAAATTTTAAAGGCCCAATTATTATATTTGGACTTAACAGAATGGTTTTAGGCCCAATTTGGATCCAATCCAATTGTCCTAAATCAACTTGGCCCAACCAATCCCATAATGCCCAAATATAACATCAATAGCCCAATTCCAAATTGAAGCCTAATTAATTAAATTCCAATATTCCAAATATCACAATTTTTAATTAAAGTGTATAGCCATAATTAATTAGTTAAATTAACATTTCCAAAATACCAATTTACCTAATTAATCATGCTTAATCATTTTCAATTCATGTCCAACACAATTGAAGCAAAATCAATCTCCAACATGCTCTTCAAGCTCACATCAATTAGGCACTTTTATATCCAATTTTGATTTCAATCCAATTAAATCACAAATCAATATACTCATGCAATTTAAACACATCCAATGGTCTAAAATCAAATATCACCATGAGCTACAAGGGTCCAAGTATTCGGCCATGGCATCAAATTTGGGGATAATTAATCTAATCAATTTTTCTCAAAATTAATCATGCATAACTCTAAGTTATCATAATCTAAGCATAACCAAACATTCAATTTGAAGAAATCATGCTCAAATCACAAATCCCCAAAATAAAGTCTATGAACCCTAAAATACTTCATGCTTAAAATTGGCTCTGATACCATTGTTGGGTTCTCCTAGAACATGCCAAGGATCTATTAAGCATAAAATTGTGTGAATTAACAAAGTAAGTTGCGGAAAAATATTCACTTTGATCGGATATAAGGATACGGAGATAACAAAATTTCCAACCTTTGTGTAGTGCTCCAAGCCCTCATTTGTTTGTACGTTGAGCTCCAAGTTTTGATTCTTGAATTCCTAACTCAAGGGTTAGTGTCCCTAACACCTTTGTTGACTCCATAGATGTGCTAGCATGCAAGATTTTTGAATAAAAAATCATCAAATATTAACCATAAGTTCACGCCAAAATAATGAGTGAGAGAGGAGAGGAATTCGGCCCTTGGCCAAAAAGATGAAGAGAATGTGTTTTGTTACTTGTTTTTTGATTTTCAAAAATCAATATGTCAAATACCAAATCTCCAAGAGTTGGTAAAAGTCTATTACAAGTCAAAATAAAATAAGCTTGTGTAAGAAACATGCTAACAAATCTTCACTAACTTCCATCACTAAAAGTAAATGAAATTGACAAGTGATTTGACTTGTGGGCCCCACTTTAAATTCAAAATCCAAGTGGGCCCGCAAAACACATTTCGGGTTTGGGTTCGTTAATTCCGAATTAACGAATTTTCCGTTGCGACTTAATTAAATCAAATTTAATTAAATAATAATGCCTCGTAAAATTATTACGAAAGTCGCTTACGAATTAATTCTAAATTAATTCGTTCGCTCGAATTAAAATCCAATTTTAATTCCGCTTTGAAATTTGATTTCATTTAATATATCTAATATGTTATTTTAGCCCAATTAAATAAATTAAATAGTAAAATCTAATTTCACCATTAAATTTATTTTGCCGATTAATTCCAAATTAATCGCGTTCTCTCTTCTCGATGAATTTAATCCCAGATAAATTCTCGACGTAATTAATCCCAGATTTATTCTTTCTCTGATAATTAATCCCAGATTAATTATTGCCGTAATTAATCCCAGATTAATTTTATCTCTCTTATAATTAATCACAGATTAATTTTGTTCGAGTCAAGCGTCATTGGTGAATCTTGGGAAGCGACCCATGAGATCCCTGGATATGTTGGCAGTAAATACGGGCGTTGGACTATCTGAACACGTTCGTACCTCGTACCACGTTCTTATCGATTTACAAGACATGGTTGGCCTCTAACAAAGCACTGTGCCTACCCAATTCTCCACAAATATTCTTTAAATGAATGTGTAATCTTTGTCAGGCGTAGTATACGTTGTATTACGTATTACGATCCAGTATCGATATCACATGCTAGGCCTAGGGTTGGAATTGTGTCTGCCTCGTACGAAGCATATATCGGATCTCTGGTAACTAGTCTCTATAATCGGATAATCATGACCTAGTCATATTATCCCGATGACTGCAGTACATAAGAGTACCAGTTCCGTATCCGACGTGATCATCATCTCCATATGACTGAAGTGATACTTCCATCTTGACATCACACCCAATATTCTACGATTCACAGTATTCCCAGAAGAGGCGTACACAGAACCTGTTAAAGCCCCGGACGACCAAAACCAAAGTATACTGATTGTCGCAAGTATTAGCGATGCAAGTCTCAATTTAAGACCAAATACACCTACCCTGATTCGGATTCCCATAGACATATAGTCATGCTACCAATGGGATTCCGAGGGGTCTATCCATAGTGAAGCTGTTTCCGTACCATCGGTAAACAGAACCTCCTATTACACTTGCATGAGTATCAAATACCCAAATATATAAGAACTATGCCGTTACGCTTCAATAACACGCACAAGTGTAATACTAGCCTATTCCGTATTATCAATGTCTAGCCTCGATAATACTACGACTGAGGATATTTAATGATTAAACCTTACGTGGATTAATACTGTCTCATATCTTATTAATCTGGTACTAATCATATGGACTTTTATCATTTATATATATCCCGGTAATCCAATTACAAATGATAAAAGAGAAATTTCCTTTGTCACATAGTTAATTTGTACAACAACACCATGTTCTGTACAAATAGTGATGCTATGGGTCATAATTGTCCAACACTTTGCCTAATAAAAGAAATTCGCAGACATCATATGATTTAGGATCAAATCTGTCCATGTATCCACTCTTCAAAAGTGTGGATATACGAGTCTCATTAATGTTTCCTAGAAAATAATGCCACAAATAAGTCTCATATGATTTACTCAATTAGAGCCTTTTGTTTGTCATGTAATATGTTTGAGATTTATTTATATTCAAAATATAAATACTGTTATTCCATTTAATGTGTATATCTCAATATCATCTTTGTAAACAAAACACTTAGTGTTCATGAACATAAAGGTATTCCTGCAACGGGTTAAACTAGATATAGAGATAATGTTTCTAGTCAAACTAGGTACATTATAAAAGTTTCCTAATTTAAGTACATGCCCAAAGGGCAGTTCCAAAACTTAGGTTCCCACAGCCAAACCAGCGACTCTCGTCCCGTTTCTGACTCGCAGGTCGATCTCACCTGAAGCCAGTCTCCTACTTATCAGCAGATCCCGCACATCAGTACATATGTATGTACCACATCCAGTGTCAAAATCCAATTTTAAAACTAGCAGTGGATATGTTTATGACAAACATACCTGAAGTCGGAGCCTTGCCCGTCTTCACTTCCTTCATGTCTGCCTTGTCCATACGACAGTCACGCTTCCAGTGACCCCGTTTGCCACAATGTAGGCAGACATCTTGGGATATGTCCTTTGTCTTCCCAAAAGATTATGAAGATTTTGCCTTTGCCCATTTTCTTCACACCCCCAGAAGCCTTCGGCCAAGTCCTGGCCTTCTGGGATGTCGAAGTAAGATTCGCCTTGCGCTTCTTGCCCTTTTGGAAGCTCTGGCTTTGCTTCCTTGAGCATAGCCATTAACTCTCCAAGAGTTTTCTCTTGGTTCAAGATGAACCCGCCCCAGCTATCCGGTAGAGACTATAAGATCAAATCTATGGAAGTTTCGACCTTGTAGGTAATGCCCAGCTAACCTAGCTGTTCGATGTCTGCAATCATCTCAACACCTAGTGCTCGACAGATGTACCCTCTGACATACGCGAGCGAAATAGCTTCTTTTGCAATTCATACTTCTAAGATCTAAGGTTAGATCTGTGAAGATCCTTCAATTTCAACATCATGGTATAAAGATCTAATCCTTAGTTCTGACGACGAAATTAAGGAGTCATTGCGGGAAGCATGATGGATTGAGCACTAAATTTATCATCACGATGAGTCTTATAAAGCTCATATTCTACTATTTTCTCAACTCCGGGCTCAGGCTCGAGAGGACGCTCTATCAAATAGAGTAACTTCTCGGCTCTCAGGACTATTCTGAGATTCATTTCCAATCTAGAAAATTATGTCGTTAAAGACATTTTCACCTAGGATTATGTCCCTTGACGCTTATCTTTCCAGTTATATTGATTAATATAGTCCAACTATCCAATCAATGATTTCGGGTACAGTCAAATGTAATGATTACTATAGTCCAACTGTATAATCAACTATAAATGATCGGTTACATTCAAATATAATGATTACTATAGTCTAACTATATAACCAACTACAAATGAAGTAGTGTGTTGTACAGTCTAACTGTTCAACGAAAGCAATATTAAATATTAGTCCAACTAATATATTTTATAACAACGATAAATAAAAATAAAAGAGCGCGTGTTGGCAAGTATTTAAACGAAATTGCAAATTTAATACTTGCCTCTCACTATTTTTCGGCGAGCCTCTAACCCTATGTGGAGTACTTGGGAAACCTAGTTTCCTAGTGGGCTAGGATCCCGTTAAATAACACACAACCTTGACTTTGGCCAACAAGTTGTATGAAACTTAACTAGGTAGATCTCTAAGATCAATTGGATCCCATCCAATTCCTAGATCCAGTAGGTGGACCTCCAATTCCGAAACATATATCCAATATATTTCCTAACCTTTTTCCTCGAAATCAACTAAGCGTTGGCTTTGGCTCAACAAGCTTAATGATTCTAGTTAAGCGCGACCCATTGACAGTGGGAAAGCTTCGTAATCGAGGTCGATGAACAAGAAGTGACCTTGACTTTGGCCAACAAGCCACAATTGTCCAAGACACGCAATATGTAACAAAGCTTACGTGGTTCAAACACATCCGCGATGGACAAAGGTCTTGACTTTGGCCAACAAACCAATGCCAATCTTGGATCTTGAGAGAGAATCACTCAATGGAAGGAAAAACGCTTAATATTGAATGAGGGTTTTTTGCGTAAATTGGCAACCAATTTATTATCTTTGATTAGGTCTCAGCATACACCCTTAAGCATGCATTCCAAAAGCATAATAAGGCGCGAAATAAATTAATAATGATATGCGGATGGATATATAACAAACTTTGTTCCTATAACAAATCTCTCTTTTTCCTCTATCCCGCTAGCACTATTCTTACCTCTACCCAATTACATAATACTTCTACAAAAACCTCATTTACGTTGAGGGGAATTGGTGTGAAGAGAAATACAAAGAGAATAGAGACAATAGGCTGGACACGTAGGTCCAATTTAATAAATTCTAAATTTATTACAACAATTTCCAAAATTTCCGTCACCCTTCTAATATCCATCTGATATACATTATTCATACAATACATCCAAGTATTCACACGAAGCATGTTATTCAATCAATCTAATCCAATTAATTAATCTCTGAATTAATGACCATCCAATGTTCAAACAACGATTTGATTTGCGCGAGTCCAACTCATTTAAGAATAAATACTCAATGTACGTATTCTTGAATTTTATCGAACTATAATTTTAAATCCAATTTAAATTGTATCCAATACTAATTCATATTTAATTCCAAATAAAATAATTACACTTATTAATAGTGCCTTTTAGACTTAGATTCTAAATCCAATCTTAATGGGTCTCAAAGGCCCAATTAACATCCAATGTCAATTTAATTAAAGTCCAATGGGCTTTGGCCAATATGGATCAAACCCAAATGCCAAGGCCCAATTAAGGAATCACTCTTTTACCAAAAATCAATTTAGGCCCATTAGGCCCAATTAAATTGTTAAAGGCCCAATTATTATATTTGGACTTTATGGAAATGGTTTTAGGCCCAATTGGATCAAACTCAATTGTCCAAAACCAAACTTGGCCCAACCAAGCCCATTAAGCCCAATTACAACAATTAAATTAATATATTATTCCAAATTACATATTAATCCAATTCAAGTGTAATTAACATAATTAATCAATTAATCTAATGTTTCCAAAACACTAATTAATCCAATTTAATCATGCTCAACATTTCCAATTCATGTCAAACATAAATTGAAGCAAAATCAATCAATTACACATGCTTCATACTCATGGTTTTGGAAAGGAAATTATCATACAATTTGATTTCAATCCAATTAAATCAACATCTAACATACATTTCATGCCAATTAACATATCCAATTGCTAATTTTTCAAAAATCACCATGAATCACCTAGGGCATATATTCGGCCAAGGGGTATATTTTGGGGAAAATTAATCCTATCAATTTTTCACAAAATCAAAGATGCACAAATCCAATTGAACATCATATAAACATAACCCAACCATTAATTTAGGCATTTCATGCTCCAAACACAAAAATCCCAAATTAAAGCCATGAACCCTATATTTTCAAATCAAACTTAGGATGCTCTGATACCATTGTGAGTGTTCATAGAACATGCCAAGGATCTCTAAGAGTGATTTGTGTGTGAATAAACAAGAGGAGTTGCATAAATACTCACAATGCTTGGTAGAGAAAATTCAAAACTTTCATGGATGTGTAGAAGCTCCAAGCCTAAAATTGAATTCCAAACTCATGGATTGGTTTCCCTATCACCTTCATTTATCTCTTTAATGTGCTAGCAAGAATAAATTTTGCAACAAAATTCCATGGGAGAGGGAGGCATACACGGTTTTTAGAGAGAAATGAGAGAGGATGAATAGTGAGTCATGCTTCCAAAGTTGACTTGCTTTTTAAAGATATAGTTGGTGTGTTGAATTGGTTTGAGTGTAGAAAAAGCAATCCCAAGCTTTCACTCAACCAATTACCAAATTCCATCAAGTGTCAAACACATTGATGTAAGTTGGTGGGCCCCACTTTAAATTCCAAATTTAAGTCGGACAATCCAACACGCAACTTCGCTCTGGCCCGGCTTCATTTAATTCCGAATTAAATGAATTTGCCGTTGCGACTTAATTAAATCCAATTTAATTAAATAATAATGCCTCACAATATTATTAAGTAAGTCGCTTACGAATTAATTCTAAATTAATTCGTTCGCTTGAATTAAAATCCAATTTTAATTCCGCGTTGATATCTAATTTCAATTAATATATCTAATATATTATTTTAGCCCAATTAATTAAATAGTAAAATCTAATTTCACTATTAAATTCATTTTGCCGATTAATTCCAAATTAATCGCGTTCTCTCTTCTCGACGAATTTAATCCCAGATAAATTCTCGACGCAATTAATCTCATATTAATTCTTTCTCTGATAATTAATCCCAAATTAATTATTGTCGTAATTAATCCCAAATTAAATTTTTCTCTCATAATTAATCCTAGATTAATTCTGTTTGAGTCAAATATCATCGGTGAATCTTTGGGAAGCGACCCAAGAGATCCATGGATATGTTGGCAGTAAATACGGTCATCGGACTATCCGAACACGTGCGTACCCGGTACCACATTCTTACCGATTTACAAGACATGGTTGGCTTCTAGCAAAGCACCGTGCCTACCCAATTCTCCAGAAATATTCTTTAAAGGACTATATAATCTTTATCAGGCATATCATACTATGTATTACGTATTACGATCCAGTATCGAATGTCACATGTTAGGCCTGGGGCTGGAATTATGTCTGCCCCATACGAAGCATATATTGGATCACTGGCAACTAGTCTCTATAATCGGATAATCATGACCTAGTCATATTATCCCGATAACTGCAGTAATTAAGAATACTAGTTCTGTATCCCTACGTGATCATCATCTCCATATGACTGAAGTGATACTTCCATCTTGACATCGTACCCAATACTCTACGATTCTCAGTATACCCAGAAGAGGCGTACACAGAACCTGTTAAAGCCCCGGATGACCAAAACCAAAGTATACTGATTGTCGCAAGTATTAGCGATGCAAGTATCCGGTTAAGACCAAATACACCTACCCTAATTTGGATTCCCATAGACACATAGTCATACTACCAATGGGATTCCGAGGGGTCTATCCAGAGTGAAGCTATTCCCGTACCATCGGTAAATAGAACCTCCTATTACACTTACATAAGTATGTTATACTTAAATATATGAGAACTATGCCGTTAAGCTTCCATATGAGAACTATGACGTTTTTGGGTATCGTTGCTGTAAGCCCTCAAGAGACTATAACTCATCCACTAGGGTCGCCTAAGGGTTTAAAGGCTTGTTACATATGCTAAATGTAATCGTGATCCCTACGGAAATGGCCTAGTTAATTTTGTTAATTTTATTTGTTTATTAATATTTAGTCTTTTGCTAGGGACTAGCAAAATTTTAAGTTTATGGGTGTTTGATAAGTGTAGTTTATACCCACTTATTCATGCATTCTTAGCCTACTATTTTATTAGATTCCATGTCATTTATTATATTTTGTAGTTTATTTTATGTTTGATTGGTATGAAGCATTGGAGCATGGATATTGGAGAAAATGTATGCATTTTGAGACCTTACGGACGCAAAGGAAGCACGCGGGAAAAAGCTGGAAATGTAGAAATCACATTCTAAAAAATTGGCCTGGCATTGCAATGCCCAGACAGACTCCATACATTATTCCCGAGGATTTGGCATCGCAACGCCAATTTCAGCGCAATGCTGCGGCAGAAGTCCAGAATCTTCAGAAATTAGTATTCTACATGCACAATGACTTCAAAACATCCCTATAAATATAGAAGCTCGTCCAAACCCTAGGAGGAGAAAAAAAGACACAACCAAAGTGTTCTAAACACATAATTTAGAAAGATCCAAAGAGGAAGAATGAAGATCTACAATAGGAGAAGAATGAGTGACGTCCGAAGACGAAGGGATTCGATTCATGTTTTATCTTCTAGTTTCTTTCTTTAAATTCTAATGATGTCCATTATGTTCTTGACATTATTTCATTGTTTTATCTTTAGTCATTAACTAACTCAATTATTTTAGAGGATAATGTAGCCTATGCTTGAACCTATGTGTTGTTTGCCAATTTGATTTTTATTAAAGTTCTAATTCAGTTTATTTATATTGTCTTGTGTTTAATGTTTCTAGTTTGTTGGCCATAAATTAAGATGATGCATGTTTAGAATCCATCACTCGGAATAGAGGATTTTGAATAGGATCTAGATAATACAACTTAGGAGATTTATAGAGTTCGGGAGGACCTATAAATCATTTGAAGTTGTTAACAAAGAATTAAAGAGCGTAATAAATTGTTAATTATTAGATTTTTATAGGGATATCAAAGTCGATAATTGATAATATTTTCACTCGGCACTCGGAAGAGGGAGTTGAAATAACTTAGGATTCTTGACTTATAAACTAAGATGTCGAATAATAAATGATTGACATAACAAATACATAGGGGATAACTAGGTGAAATCAGACTCTAGAATCTATCTCATCTTGGTGTATCTTCATTAAACGTTTAGATTTCTTGTTTCTTAGTTTTTATTTTCAATTTAGTTTGTTTTAAATTACTTTCTCAATAAAGTTAAGTTTATCAATTATAGTACTTAGTGAGAATTTGATTACAATCCTTGTGGGTTCGACACTCATACTTACCTTTTTCTAAAACCTAACATTGTATTCTTGCAGTATGATAATCTCACAACTGTCTCGTACGAGCATTGTATATGTAAGGCAGCCATATATATGTATTGTTTGATTATGTGATTTGTGATGTATTGGCTGTTATGTATGCTTCATTATTGGTTGCACGATGACTATAGGTATGTTTGAGTCTATTTATGTGTGACAAAATATATGATATGTATGGACTGTGTGTGCTATTGGGGAATGAATGAATGACTTGAAAACCGGTGCAAATACAAGATGTTATAAATGTGTATGCTAAGTTTGTTATTGTAAGTACGTATATTATGAAAGAGACTTGATGTGTTTGTAATTTTCTGGTGCTAGCTTTAAGTAAGAATTCTAATGTTAGATTTATGTTAATATAAGAGGTGTAAGTTACGAGTTCTAGATTAATATGTGTGAATGTATATAAGTCACGAATGTTAAATTATTTTAAGGTCATCGAAATTGAAGAAAGTATGTTTTGAATTGACGAAAATATTTTTGTTCTATTGATTTGATGATATTTCAAATATGTTTAATTGTAATAAAGTATAATAAATCTGACTCCACATCTCTTATGATGGAAATGGTTTCGATGTAAAATGACTTATTTTGTGATGTTCGTGTTGATGCCTTGTGTGATTAGAATGTTTGTCTAATAGATTGACATATATGTGAATATGTAGATATATGAATTTGACATGGTAAAGTATAAAAAATAATAAAAGTTGATAAATATGAGCTTGTATAAATTTAGTAATTTTGATAAACTGTTGATATATTTTACTTGTTTGTTTGTAGTACTAGCCTGAGTTTTATAACTCACACCAAACCAGTTTGCTAGTTTTGCAAGTTGGCTTCCAGATTGGTCAACCACAACAGCTTTGGAAGTCATGCTCGAGACGCGGATCCCCCAAGCGGCAGTTGATGAGCGAAAACTATATATAAATTTACCGCCCATTTTACTTAATATTTTGTATAGTTTCTCGAGTTTTATGAACGTTTTGATGTGTTTGTGTTTATTTTATAGATAAATAAAATATCAGGACTCAATGGAATCAAATCGGGGCTAAAACGGCGAAAAACAGATGAAAAATGGAAAAATAGGAATTTTAATCCGAGGGCGTCGCGACACCCAAGCCTTTTACGTCGCGACACCGAGCCAATCATATGCTACTGACACGTGTCATCACTTGAGTCATCACTGTATCATCATTGTACCATGCGTCACGACGCCCAAGCCCTTTTACGTCACGACGCTGACACAAGAATGCAGCCGCCATCTACTGTAGCATGCATCGCGACGTAAAGACTTGGTATTGGACAATTATTGTGGGACACAGAAACTGGATGACGCATGCTGTCCCGGGCTCGCGGCCCGGTCGGGAGTACGGAGTAGCCACGGGGGACTAAATCGGAGAATAATGGAGTCGCCACCCGGTGTGAACCGGGAAAATTAGATTTAAGGCCGCACTCACCCCTCGCAAGGGAAGACCTCAAACCGTTGGGTTCAGAATGGTCCCTTACTCATGCCACTTGTAATGAAAGGATTTATATAATAATTTAATCAGGCTTAAGTATCACTTATTTCCAAGAGTATCATGATTCTAAATTCACATGTACAAAATAAAACTTACACCTAAGTTTACATATATTTCACATTTAAGATTGCATGCTTGAAAGTACATCAAAGGAGCGACAAACATACAACTTCACTGGCATATTATATTCAAGAAAACACAAGCACACATACTAACCACACAAGCACACATGTGAGCACCTTCTCAAGTGGTACGTGGAATTGTATCCCAAGTACAGACCGTACTACCGTCCATTCGGAATCGGCTACGGAATTTATGTCTAGGTTTCCATCCGATATACCACAAGAAATAATACTCAAATGTTATCATGACATAGGTATATGAATCGTAATACATTAAACACATTGTATTCATACATGTGGGGATAGCTACTAGGAAAACTATGTATGAAATCTGATGAAAAGGACTCAGTTCAGTGGGTGCGCGTTCGCGTAGCATTTGAAAATGAGTTCGAACGGTAAACAGAAGGTTCGCGTTCGTATAGTGTTCGAGAATGCGTTCGAACGGAACCAGACCCGATGCATGATAAGACTAAGAAAGTACGTGTGCGTTCGCGTGTGCATTCGAGAACGCGTTCGAACGGTAAACAGAAGGTTCGCGTTCGTATAGCGTTCGAGAACGCGTTCGAACGGAACCAGACCTGATGCATGATGAGACTGAGAAATTACGTGTGCGTTCGCGTAGCGTTTGAGAACACGTTCGAACGGTAAATAGAAGGTTCGCGTTCGTATATCATTCGAGAACGTGTTCGAACGGAACCAGACCTGATGCATGATGAGACTAAGAAAGTGCGTGTGCGTTCGTGTAGCGTTCGAGAATGCGTTCGAATTGTAAACAGAAGGTTTGCATTCGTATAACGTTCGAGAACGCGTTCGAACGGAACCAGACCTGATGCATGCAACACAAAGAATGAAGACAACAATGTCAAGCTCAGTATGTCCGATTAAACGTATCTTGCATTCAACCGAACACACATCAACCGGCGCGGCAAAGCATCGTGGTAAAGGGCTTTGACCCCTCCCCATAGGGGATCTTTCATTCCACTTACTAAGCCCATGCGCTCGATTGAATCATGCATACAAAGAATTAAAAGCAATAATATCAAGCTCAGTATGTCCGATTGAACGTATCTTGCATTCAACCGAACACACATCAACCGGCGCGGCAAAACATCATGGTAAAGGGCTTTGACCCCTACCCATAGGGGATCTTTCATTCCACTTACTAAGCCCATGCGCTCGATTGAATCATGCATACAAAGAATTAAAAGCAATAATATCAAACTTAGTATGTCCGATTGAACGTATCTTACATTCAACCGAACACACATCAACCGGCGCGGCAAAGCATCGTGGTAAAGGGCTTTAACCCCTCCCCATATGGGATATTTTATTCCACTTACTAAGCCCATGCGCTCGATTGAATCATGCATAAATAAGCAACATGCAGAATTTAAGTGACGAAAAATAAATAAACCAAAGCAACACAAAACAAAAGAGGGTGCCGTTTACTCAAGCGGTACGTGGAGTTGTATCCCGAGTACAGATTATACTACCGTCCATTCGGAATCAGCTATGAAATTTATGTCTGGGTTTCCATCAGATATACCGCGAGAGTTGACACATCTCTCATTTTATTCCAAAGCCACAACATACAACATCTCATAATTCATGCATATTTATCTACTCAAGGGCCACAACATGCATTTCAACATGAAAATCATGCAAGCAATACTCAATACTGTAGGCATTGCATTTTTACACATTAGCCCAATGATGAGTCTAGTCTGGAGGCAACTACCTCTTTAGTCATGAAAGTCGCGGGAAACGGACGTTGGAAGGGTAAAGTTGGAAAATAGAATTTTTGATGGATTTAATCTCGTTGTTTGAGCTTCGGTTGCTTGTTGGATTTCCGTTTCAAAGCTTATCTTAGGCCCAAAACCCCACAAACCACTTACCAAACCCAAACCAAACCCAAAATACCCAAGTCAAACCAAGTCAAACCAAGCCCATGCCCAAGGAAGGTGATTCACGCCCATCACTCCCCTATTTAGCCAAAATCACATTTAACACATGCCTAAATCAATTCAAATCCATTCCTAATTAGAAGAAATCAAATAAAATCCCTACCAAATCAAATCCAATCCCAAATCCCAATTAGGAGATCTATTCCTTATTAGAAACCAATTAGGAGATTCTCTCCTATTCAAATTAGGAAAGTCCTCTCCTTTGCCTATAAAAAGAGGCCTTCACCCCCCATTCAAAACCTAGCTCACATACCTCTCTCACACACCTAAAACACTCTCTTAAGTCTTCATCACACGCCCAAGCATCCCCCCTAAAGCCACCATTGCCGCACCACCAAGCCAGGATACCTAGCTTTGCCGTATATTCACCCCCTTCACCAACACCACTCACGCCCAACACCCAAACTTAAGCCCTCCATTGCCGAGTTCCAGCCACCATTCACAGCCCTAAAACACCTTAAAATAAGCCTCAAATACAGCCCCAAATTCGCACAAAATACCCCCATTCACAGCTCCAATTCAGCGCCCAAAACAGTCCCGAAACACCCCTCACTGCACCTTAAACTGCACAGTTTCGTCCCCTGTTCTGGTCAGTTTTTTTGTTGCGACTTTAGCCTCCAAAACAGTCCTAAAATCACCTAAACACCATCCCAAAAATCTCCATAAAGTTTCCCTAAAAAACCCTTACAAACGCACCTCCCTAAGCCTTCAAAATCACCCAAGACAGTCCGCTAAACCACCAAGACAGTGACCTGAAACGTAGCAGCGAAACAGCAACGAAACGGACTTGGAACAGCAGCCCGAATAGCAAAACAGCGAGGAAGGACGTTGAGTTGGTGAACTAAAAGAGTAGCGGATCATTCACCCTTCCAACGGACGTGTAACGCCCTTTCTTAGACGACAAAAGAGGTTAGACCTGAGGGCACCTTTCTACTTATCTTCTTTATTGTTGTCTTATTTATTTTGATATATAATTGCATGAGAGTCGTTTGAAGCATGATGTGATTGTTGGATGAGCGGGATATGTGTTCTCTTTTGTGGTATATCGGATGGAAACCCGGACGTAAATTCCATAGCCGACTCCGAATGGACGGTAGTATGGTCTGCACTCGGGATACAATGCCACGTACCACTTAAGATACACGTATCTTGTCTCATCCTAATTTGTATTTGAGTATGTTATAGTCTTTAGGTTATATGTTTATTATTTAAAGCATGGTTTAATTTAGTTTGTTATTTATTTGTTAAAGCATGTTTAGGTTGTTCATTATGCATGTTCTTAGTTTATTATGCGTTTGGGTAATGATTTATACATGTTGATTCAATGGTTCAATATGCTTGTTATGTTACATTGCGTGAAATTATTTGGATGAAAGCATGTTAGATCTAAGTACCCTTGATCATGAATGATGAATAGATTCGGTTAGTTTATTGCACAAATTATATCATCACAAGTGACATAAGTAAGGGACCATTCCGAACCCAACGGTTTGAGGTCTTCCCTTGCGAGGGGTGAGTGCGGCCTTAAATCTTTGTCCCGGTTCACACCGGGTGGCGACTCCATGTTATTTCGTACTCCAAACTAGGTCGCGAGCCTAGAACAGCGTCGCCCAGGTTCTGTTGTCTACAGGTACAGCTCCTCAACTTCTCCGGTTCACTTGTTTAGCGTCCTAGCTCACTGTTTTGCTATTTTGCTTGCTGTTCGGTCTCCGTTCTGCTGTTGTTCGGTCTCCGTTCTGCTGCTGTTCGGTCTCTGCTTTGCTACTCACTGTTCAGGTCACCTGTTTTGACGTTTCAACGAACTGTTTCGAGTGTTTTTTGTGGTTTTTTAGTGTAGTTTTGTGTGGTTATTTCAAGGATTATAAGTGCAGTTTATGTTACTATTTTAAGGGATTTTAGGGATTGTTTTGGGAGTGGTTTGGGCTGCTGTCCAGGCGTGTTTCAAGGGCTGTTTGGGGTGTGTTTGGGCCGCTATTTGGAGGTGTATTTTCGGTGATGGAGGGCTGCTATATGGGGGAGATTTTCGGTGATGGGTAGAGATTTAGGAGGGTGCTGTTTTCGGTTATGGAGTGGAGGAGATGAAGGGAATTGTTTGTGTTCTTCTTGTTGCTATTGCCGTGAGTGGCTAAGGCTCTTTGTGTTGTGATTTTTGTGTAAGTTATCTGTATGAGCCAGGGGAGTGCATGTCTTGGTTAGGGGTTGTTTATATATATAAGGGCTAGGGTTTCACCTTGTCTCACAAGGAAGGATTTGATTTTGTGTTGAGCAAGGAAAGTCAAAGATTGAGGGGGGACAAATTTGGCTTAGATTAGGAATACAATATCTTTAATTTGTTATGATTGATTTTAATTAGGCATGACATCTTTTTAATGTAGTATGTGATTTTGTTTAGTTTGGTATACAATATATTTGATTTATCTTTATTAGGTATGATTATATTTTATGTTTTATTTAATTGGTAAATGGTTTAATTATTTTATTTAATATTTAATTTAATTTCCCATGTGTTTTAAATGTGTTTTATTAATTGGGATGTATTTTATGGGCTTTGGGGGGCTAATTGGGCTGGGGTGCGAGGCTTGCAGCAAAACCAGAAATACCGACTCCGTTCGAACGCCCATTCGAACGCTACATGAACGTCCGCAATCTGCCTGACGTTCGAATGAATTAACGAACGCAGCACTAACGAAGACAGTGAACTTGTGAAATGAACTTGATGACGTACTTATTCTGAATTTCCCCTTCCGACCTCCGTTTCCCGTAATATCCTTAGCTAAAAAGGTAGTGCCTCTAACTGAGACTCATCATCGGGTTTCACATGCGAAAATGCAATGCCTACAGTCGCCCCCACTTTGATGAGACTTGTGCAGTGTGTGGCTTTGAACAATCCTATCAAAGTTATGCAATGCATTTTCACTTACCTGGCTCGGCTGTTGCCTCGAGCTGAGTTGGCGCTGCAGTGGACCTCGATCCTAGGACGCATCCCAATAACTGCAAGCGACAACGGGGGCACCTCGACCCAATACCGCTGACAATAGGGACCTCGCCCTCGAACTGATGATGTAGTGGGCACCTCGACCCTGGACACCTCGACCCAGAACTACAACTAACAACGGGGGCACCTCGACCCTGGGCACCTCGACCCAACACCGCTGACCATAGGGACCTCGCCCTCGAACTGATGATGTAGTGGGTAACTCGACCCTGGGCACCTCGACCCAGAACTACAACTGACAACGGGGCCTTGCCCTCAAGCTGATATGGGCCTCGCCCCCGAGCCGACATGATATGGGCCTCGCCCCCAAGCTGATATGGGCCTCGCCCCTTGGGACTCATCCCAAAAACTGAAATTGCGCTGACGCTGCTTGGCTCATTTCTGCCGCTTTCTCCTTTCTTCGAACCTGCGAACACAAAACAAAAACAAACACGAAGAGAATGCAATGTTACGTGTATGCAGGAATGATTTTCTTATTCCGTTGGGTTAGGTCTTCTGCTAATTCCCGTGGTGACTGCTCGGTCTTCTCTCCCTCAGGAAAAGTATTGTTTCAATCTGTCTACGTTGATCGGCTCGGTGAACTTGTTCCCCTCCAAGTCTGATAGCTTCACTGCTCCATTTCCCATTACCTTCTGCACTATGTAAGGTCCTTCCCAGTTTGGTCGGAATTTTCCTCTCAGATCTGTCGTCGACGGCCTTGACTGCTTAAGTACCAAATCACCCTTTTTGATCTTGGTGGGACGTACTTTCTTGTTGAATGCTCGTGCTAGTCTCTTCTGATACAACTACATGTGATACAAAGACTTAGTTCTCTTCTCATCCAATAGTGCTAACTGATCAAACCTCTGCGCGACCCACTCATGTTCCGGTAATTCTGCCTCTGCTAATACCCTCATAGACTGTATTTCCACTTCTACTGGTAACACTGCTTCCATTCCATAGACCAAAGAGTAAGGTGTGGCCCCTGTTGCTGTCCTTACTGATGTTCTGTACCCCCACAGAGCATATGGTAGTTTCTCGGCCCAATCTCTGCAGTTCTCTGTCATCTTGGCTAAAATCATCTTTATGGTCTTGTTGGCTGCCTCAACTGCACCATTTGCTTGTGGCCTGTACGGTGATGACTTGTGGTGGCCTATCCCGTACCTCTGTAACATTGCCTTTGTCTCTCCTTGGAACTGAACCCTGTTGTCTGTCACTACATGATGCGGCATACCATACCGACAAATGAGGTTTCGAGCTATAAACTTTGCCATATGTTTTGCTGTAACACTGCGGAATGATTAGGCTTCCACCCACTTCGAGAAGTAATCTACTGCCACTACTATAAAGTGATTCCCATTCGATGCATTCGGTCGAATTTCTCCAATCATATCAATTCCCCATGCTGAGAAAGGCCACGGCTCTGACAGCCCGTGCAACTCTGTGTGCGGTAAGTGATTCAAATTACCATGTGCTTGACAATCATGACAGTGCTTTACCATCTTCGCGCAGTCTGTTTCCATGGTTGACCAATAAAAACCTTGTCTCACTATCTTGCGTGACAGATTCAACCCGTTCATGTGTGGACCACATACCCCGGCGTGTATTTCTTCCATTACACGTTGAGCTTCTCCTTTTCTCAAACACTTCAACTGAATACCGTTTGCTTGCCTCTTGTACAGTTCCCCTTTCAAAATCACATACTGGGAAGCTAACTTCTGAATGGCTATTCTGTCTTTTCTGCCTGCCCCTTCCGGGAGTTCGCCATGTTCCAGATATCTCTGAATGTCATAATACCAAGGTTTACCATCGTCGACCTCAACTTCCAGAATTCTTTCTATCTCATAAACAGGTCTGTTCGCTGTTGTCAGTATCAACGGTCTCATCACTAACTTTTCTGGATTTTCCCAAGTTGCTGCAAATGTAGCCAATGCATCTGCCATCTGATTCTCTTCTCTTGGTAAGTGCTGAAACTTACACTCCGGGATAACCTGTTCCAACTTTCTGAGGTGAAAAAGGTAAGGTTTCAACCGTTCTTCTTTCAATTCCCATTCTCATCGCATCTGCTGGACCACCAACAAAGAATCTCCGTAGACTTCCACACTCCCGGCCTTCAAGGCTATCAATGCTGTCAAACCGAAAGCACATGCTTCATACTCGGCCATGTTATTAGTCACTGTGAATGTCAACCTCTTGGCTAAAGGCAAAGTCTCTCCCTCAGGGGTCACTATCACGATCCCAATTCTGGCTCCCTTGTAATTCACTGCTCCGTCAAAATACATCTTCCATCTCTGGACTATTATTGCTTGGATCTCTTCATCTGAAAATTCAAACTTATACTGATCCCCCTCAACAGGTTGCATTGCCAGAAACTCTGCTACTGCTCGCCCTTTGATCACTTTGGAGGTGAGATACTCAATGTCAAACTCTGTCAGCAATACCAACCATCTGCCCAATTTTCCCACTAGCGAAGGCACCGAATGAAGATATTTTAGAGGATTCTCCTTTGCCACTACCTGGATCTTGTATGACTGGAAGTAATGTCGCAACTTTCTGGAAGCCCATACCACTGCAAGACAGATCTTCTCAACTTCTTGATACCGAGCCTCATACGGGAGCATCTTCTTACTCAGATAATAGACTGCATGTTCTACCCCTGTCTCATCAGCGTGTACCATCATTACCCCTAGTGCTTCTGATTCTATAGCCAAATACAATATCAAAGGTCTGCCCGGTCTCGGAGGTTTCAATACATGAGGCTTTACCAAGTATTCTCTGATCTTGTCGAAGGCTGTCTGACACTGTTCATTCCATCTCATTGGCTGATCTTTTCTCAACAGTTTGAAGATAGGCTCACATACTGATGTCAACTTGGCAATGAACCGACTGATGTACTGAATCTTTCCCAAGAATGCTCTGACTTCTTTTTCTGTCTTCGGTGCAGGCATTTCTGTGATTGCCTTGATCTTCTCGGAGTCTACCTCTATTCCGCCCATTCCCACTGTATGACCAAGCAATTTCCCTGATGTCACCCAAAACACACATTTCTTGGGATTAAGCCGCAGGTTGTATCTGTCAACTCTCTGAAGGAACCTATCCAGTGCTTCAATATGCCCAACTCTTGTCTCTGATTTCACCATCATGTCATCTACATACACCTCAATCTCTTTGTGCATCAAGTCGTGGAAAAGTGTAGTGGCCATCCGCTATATATTCACTACTAGTATTAAAATTGGATTTTAAATACTTAGTGTGGTACATAAATATATACTGATGTTCAGAATCTGCTATGAGCAGGATTAGAAAGCTGTTATAATGTAACTAGTTTGACTAGAAACATTATCCATGTATCAGTGTTTAAACCACTGCGGGTGAACCTTCATATTCTAGAACACTAAAGTGTTTTATTATATAAAGATGATATTGAGATAAACACATTAGATGTGAATAACAAAATTTATATTTTGAATATAAATAAATCTCAAATATATAACATGACAAACAAATAGCTCAAACTGATTTGATCAGAAGAGACTAATTGTGGCATTGTTGTCTGGGACACAATCAAACAAGACTCGTATATTCACACTTTCGAAGAGTGGGTACTATGACTGATTTGATTCCATTCAAATAAAGTCTACGAATCTAGTTTATTGGGCAAAGTGCCTAAAACACTATTTACTTGGTAAAAGTGTCAATACCACCGATCTGTTAGCCCTAGTTCATAGTGAAGCAAGTGGGCCCATGTCTAGCTAGGCTGGATGTGGATATGAATATTTCGTGACCTTTACGGATGTGGCATCACGTTATGGTTATGTGTCTCTTTTGAAACACAAATCAGAAACTTTTAAGTTTCGACACGAAAATAGACAAACAGATCGGCTATAGTATTATACCGTCACGGTAAGACCGTAATGGAAAATACTTAAGCAATAAGTTTCTAATATACTTGAAATAGTATAGTATTCTTTCAATGAGGACTCCTCCCGAAACATGTCAATTTGACAGTGTGTCCGAACGGATTAACCGAATTATGTTAGACATGATAAGGCTAATCATGAGTCGCTCTGAGCTACCATTTCCTTCAACGGATAAACATAAACAGTGCAGAACTTATTTAGAATAAGGTTCCATAAAATCTGTTTGACAGATTTCATATTAGATATGAACGGGAAAAGAAACCGGGTTCACATTCCTGAAAATTGGGTATGCTAGGCATATGTTTGGATGATACCAAACTAAAACCCAAATTGGATAAGTGCCAATTGTATGTTATCCTAGGGATACCATAAGTGTAGTACTTATACAACTCACAAGAGAACAATTAGATTGTTGCTCGTCATACGGTTTTCGTAAGAGGAATACCGATATGCAGTGGTAAGTGGGAGGATAGTAAAACTCGATGAAAATCAGAGTAATACTATTCCAGGCACCGATTCCTAATGGAACACAAATAGATTCATCAAGGATGAAACTATACCATTAATCTTCGAATACACTAGAACCGCGTAGATCAGAGAGAGTCAGAAAACAACCTGGGGTATGGGTTTCTGATCTCACCTCATAAAGATGTCAATCTTTTGAGGAATACCAATTGACTACGTATGAGGAAGTGATACAAGGTATCGACTCCTAATTATGACAAAGTGTCATGAATCCGAAATGGATTCCATGTATATCAACCAAATTTGGACACTAGTTGATGTACCGCAAGGCATTGTGCCTATTGGTACTATATTAGTCTTCAAGGAAGACATACATGGAAGGCAACATACCAACGTGTAAAGCTAGGCTTTTAGCGGAAATGTATCGTTATCAACATTGTGTTGATTGCGATTCAACCTTTTACTTGTTACCACGGTAAATCCATTTGGATAATGCTTGCTAATGTTGCATGTTTCATTAGTGAAATATTTCAGCTGAATGGAAAAATCGCTTTCCTGAAAAGGAAACCTTTCGGAGGATGTTTACAACATCCTGTCGATTTTGTCGTACCATAACAAGCAAACAAGGTTAGCAGGTTATTCGATCCATGTTTGGATTGAAGCAAGCATTAGGTTCTTGGAATTGTCGTTTTGATGTAATCATAATGGTTTATGATTTAATTCAAAACGAAATGATTCTTGTGTATATAAGAGGGTTAGTGGGAGCGCACTGAAAGTGACTGTCCTATAAATAATGATAATATATGTCATTTCTTGGAAATGATATTCCCATAAGATAATCGGTGAAAGCTTGGCTTTCATAAATACTCTTCGAGAAATCATATATTGAAAAATGTACGTGACCTGGTGTCTCATACGCTTTGAGCATATGGATTCACAAACAGGCCAATCCAAGTGATAGTCACTGGATTGAAAGTAAGAACATACGTTAGTTTCTTAGAGAACTAAGGATGTTGTCTTATACTATGGAGATGGAGAACTTGAGTGACTGGGATCATTGTAGCAAGTTTCCTAACCCATAAAACGACTATAGGTCGTAAATGGTACTATACAGTTTGAATAACGGAACAGTGAGCTGGAAATCTTCCAAGCAAGATACTGTTAACGAATAAATAACAAATGCGGGTTATTGCTGCAGCGAAGGCAGCAATAGAAACCTTCTGGGTCGATAACAAATCTAATTAGATTAGATATAGTTCTGTTAGCCGCTGAGCTAAGCGTCAGCGCAGGCTAAGGAATTAATGGTCTCATCAACGATCCAGATACATACTTCGATATTCATCTGATTCGTTCGGATCATACATCGTGGCGATGTGATGATCGAATAAATCGCATCATATGATAATCAAGCAAATCCGCTGACGAAAGCCTTTTCTCAGCAGTTTGAGACAACCGAACATAGTTCGGGTGTAAGACACTCGAGTGACTGGCTATAGGCCAAGTGGGAGATTATTGGACAATTATGACCCATAGCGTCACTATTTGTACAGATCATGGTGTTGTTGTACAAATTAACTATGTGACAAATGAGATTGCACTCTTATCATTTGTGATTAGATCACCAAGATATATAAATGATAGGAGGTCCCTGTGATTTGTTCCTGGATTGGGAATGATATGAGATAGTATCAATCCACGAAGGATAAATCATTAAATATACCTAGTCAGAGTATTATCGAGATTGGACATCGATAAATACGTAAAAGACTAGTATTACACTTGTGCGCGTTGTGAGGGCACAAACGGCATAACTATCATATATTTGGGTATATGATACTCATGCAAGTGTAATAGGAGGTTGTGTTTTACCGATGGTACGGGAAACAGTTTCGCTCTAGATAGACCCCCTCGGAATTCCATTGGTAGTATGACTATGTGTCTATGGAAGTCCGAAATCAGGGTAGGTGTATTTGGTCTTAACCTGAGACTTGCACCGCTAATACTTACGACAATCAATATACTTTGGTTTTGGTCGTCCAGGGCTTTAACAAGTTTCTGTGTACGCCTCTTCTAGGTATATCGAGAATCGTAGTGTGTTGGGTGTGATGTCAAGAAGGAAGTGTCACTCCAGTCATATGGAGATGATGATCGCGTATGGATACAGAAATGGTTCTCTAAAAAGGTTGCAACCGTCGGGATAATATGACTTGGACATGATTATCCGATAATAAAGAGACTAGTTGCTCGTAATCCGATATATGCTTCGTACGGGGCAGAGACTGTACCAACCCCAGGCCTTGCATGTGATCATCCGATACTGGATCGAAATACGCAATACTACGTATACTACGCCTGATATAGATCCTTTATTCCTGTAAGGATATTTCTGGAGAATTGGGTAGGCATGGCGCTTTGCTATAAGCCAACCTTGTCTTGTAAATCGGTATAAACGTAATACGAGGTACTTACGTGTTCAGATAGTCCGACGACCGAATTTACTGCCAACATATCCGGGGATCTCATGGGTCGCTTCCCAAAGATTCACCGATGACATATGACTCGCACTTTTAATTAATCTGGGATTAATTAGATGAGAGAGAAAATTAATCTGGGATTAATTACGGAGATATTTTATCTGGGATAAAATATCATTTAAAGAGATATAACGATTAATTTGGAATTAATCGGTAAATTAATATATTTGATATATTAAACGAAATTGGATTTCGACGCGAAATTAAAATTAGATTTTAATTCGGGCGAACGAGTTAATTTAGAATTAATTCGTTAGCGATGTGAATAGTGATTTCGCTAGGCATAATCATTTAATTGTGTCGCAACGGAAAATTCGTTAATTTGGAATTATCGAACCCGAGCCCGGGATTATTTGTGAGCGCATTCGCATTTCGAATTCGAGTACGGTACGCAAGTCAAATCAAGCGTCAAATCATTAGTCGCATCAAGCGTCAAATCACTTGTCACATTGAGTGATGTGACTTGACAACTTGATTGAAAGATGTGACTTGATGGAAGTGGTTGACAGCTTTTTGAAAGCTTGATAGACATATATTACTATTTTAATATTTGGTATATGTTGAATTGATTTTAGAAATCAATTAACATTAACACGTTTCATCTCTCTCTTTTCTTTTGGAGCCAAAATCCTTCTCTCATCTCACGCCTATTTTGGGCAGTTCTTGTTCTGGTTTTGTTGGGCAAAACCGAGCATGAGGGAAGCACAAGTGCTTGGTTTTTGTAGCAAAAATCAAGAGATCTAGCACTCCGAGAGACATGTGAAGGTGATAGGGAAGTCCACCAATGAGCCGGGAATCGTTTGACGAAGCTTGGAGCTTGTTCAAGGAGCATCAATGGATGCCAAAACAGTGAGTTGCGAGCAGTCCACTGCCGAGCAGAAAAGAAATTTTTGTTACCTCCCGCGTTGCTCAACCAATCGATGTGAGTATTCTGCAACTCCCTCGTTGTATTCACTTATGTTTCATGCTTGTTTATTGATCCTTGGGACCTTAGCAAACTCCAACAATATGATCTTTCGGCCAGTATGTGTACCATTAGGGGTTTAGGTATTCATATGAGTAAGTCATGATTATTAAGATTTTGGTCAAAGATGATCACCTAGAGTGGATCACATATATCAGAAATGGTGTTCTGATTAGTTGTAAAGAATCGTGGACATGTCGACATGAGATGTGCGCCTTGGAAACTTGACGGTGTAATCTATGTTCCTAAGCACAACTCGGATACCCTACGATGGAGGTATTGTTAAATATATGTGATGAACTCGACTTGAATTGTTCAGAAAATTCGTTCATGTTCTTCGCGAATTCGGAGGTGGCCAAATCATGTACATATAAGCTATGATTATATGACGAACATGTCTGGACTTAGAGAGTCCCACAATATGAAGTGTACTCGTTGAGCACTTGGATAGCCGATAATGTTTGATAATAAATAATATTTGATATTATAATTATCAATTAAAATATTTAAGTGTTATTGGATAACATTAATTATTTACTTTGACCCAATCAGATTAATTAGATTAATCCAAAATCACACAAGGATTTTGTTATAATTTCATAAATACATTAGAGGATATTTTGGTAATTATAAATGTGTAATAATTTTTGTATTTGTTTTGATTTAATTGGATGAAATCAAATTGGTAGACAATGAACTAATCCATGTGTTAAATTTTATCTTGATTTAATTGGATTAAATCAAAGTGGTAGACAAAGGTGATTAATCACACCTAATTATACATATTTGGACAAATTAGATTAAGCCCACCTAAATGTTGATTAAGACTTTTATTAATTAAAAATTACATAAGTTTTGTTATAAAAGGAAAGCTTGAGCAAGTTTTTAATTAAGCTTGAGCATAAGAAAGTTAAGCTTGTGAAATCTAAAACAAGCAAAAATTAGAAATATTAGCTTACGTGAAAGAAGTGTTTAGAGAAGCTTTGGAAGTTCTCTATAATATTTTGACAAGAAGAAATCAAGATTGAATCTGAAATCAGGCTTGCTAACTTTGGAATCAAGATTGGATCTTGGAATCAAGTTTGCTAGCTTTGGAAGTTCTCTACAACAACAACAAGAAGAATATTGGATCTTGGAAGCATACTATGTAAGTTTGATCTTCTCTAAAGCTATGTTTTTCACTAGTAAGTTATCATTAGTGAAATATTTAGTGATGTATTATGTATTTGATACATAATAACATAACTTGATGTTGAAATTAGGCCAATAAATTTTGTATGGATGCTTTGGAAGCATAAACACAATATGCTTGTAATTGGGTCAAAATATTTATGTTGGACATAAATATAAAATTAGAGTTTATGAGTGACCTAGAATTTTTCATGAGTCATTTCATTGTGGGATTCTATTTTGGTTTGTGTTTTGATTCAAAGAAATACAAATATATATTTAGAATATATATATATAATTCTTGTATAACATGTGTTGAGGTTGTTCTGAAATTAAAATTATTTTTGGGTGATTTTTAAAAGTATTTAAGGTTTCAAAGAAATTTAAAAAAACAAAATTGAAATTCCGAGAGTGCTGCGTTGCAGCGTAGAATGAGCAATTTTGCACTGCGCAACTGCTCAGCATACTGCTGCCAGCAGTATGCGTGGCATACTGCACAAGCAGCATGTTTTTGCATGCTACTTGTGCACATGGATTCGCTCAGCCCGGGCAATGTGTGTCCTCTTCGATTTTATCCCGATTTGGTTTTTTCGGATTCCAATTTATCCCTAGTTTTTCCTATACACACATAATGAAATATAGTATTTCATTAAAATATTTAAAAATACACCCATGCTTAATTACCATGGGTTAGACCCATTTTCGCTGTCCGGGGTATTGATCTGACCCTAGGAGTCCCACAACTACCTCAACACTTATGTTATATGAAATTGGCACAATAAATGATCATTACCTTATGGCAAAGTGATTATGTTAGCTCGGGGTTAGGTACGTCCCACTGAGGCCTTATGTTATGTGAAATTGGCACAATGAAAGATCATTCCCTTATGGAAAAGTGATTATGTTTGCTAATGGTTGGGTACATCCCACCAAGGCCATATGTTATATGAAATTGACATAAATAATTATCATTCCCTTTTGGCCAAGTGACTATATTAGCTCGGGGTTGGGTATGTCCCACTCAGGCCTTATGTTATGTGAATTTGGCACAAGGAATGATCATTCCCTGTGGCGAAGTGATTATGTTGGCTCTAGGTTGGCTTCATTCCATCGAGGCCTTGTTGTATCTATTGTCATGGGTTCAAAGTTTCTCCACTATGGCCTTGTTAGATTAGAGTAACGGGGGATCATTCCTTTGTGGGCAAGTGATTATGTTGGCTTGGAGTTGGATTCGTTCCACCAAGGCCTTATTACATCTATTATTTTGGGGTGAGAGTTTCTCCCTCATGGCCTTACTAGATTAGCAAAAGGAAAGATCATTCCCTTATGGCCAAGTGATTATGTTAGCTCGAGGTTGGATTCGTTCCACCGAGGCCTTATTGTATCTATTGGCATGAGGTCAGAGTTTCTCATTGTTGGCCTTGCTGGATTGGCACAAGGAAAGATCATTCTCTTGTGGCCAAGTGATTATGTTGCCTCGGGGTTGATTCGTTCCACCGAGGCCTTATTATATCTATTGGCATGGGGATGAAGTTTCTCCCTCATGGCTTTGATTGAGTGGCATAAAGAGGGGTCATTCCCTTGTGGCTTATTATATCTATTGGCATGGGGATGAAGTTTCTCCCTCATGGCTTTGATTGAGTGGCACAAATAGGTGTCATTCCCTTGTGGCCAAGTGTGTTGAGTGGCTCGACGACAGATATGTTTCACCGAGACCTTGGTATATTGAATGGAGTAAGGTCATAATATCTCCTCCACGACTATACTAAGACGAGCAGCATAGAGGGCCAAGTTCCCTCAAGATTTATGTTATAAATAGTTTTGGGTCGAAGTTTCTCCCCAAAACCCTACCGAGATGAACGACTTATAGGGTCAGGCACCGTCAGTATTGGGAATGAATATAGCGAGCTAGCAGATGAATAAACATGGGGAATCCAGCCTCAAAATTCTAGCTAAGTACTAGCTAATATAGACTCAGATGGGCATCTGCAAATGATGATGGGCTGATGAGGTCTCTGTAAGGACTTGCATATTTGGAGGATTCTTTTGTCTTCGCTCTGACCACATGGAGAACCTTTGAATGATCACCTCAAAAAACTGTGAGGGGTACAATTTAGACAGCAAAGTGAAGATGAAAATTTTTAAGTAAAGAAACGAAGGAAATTAATAGGCGTGGCATTTTAATAGGTAGCTTCGGTGGATCTTGATCGTTGATTTGGGATGAGAGTTGTGGACTGATGACACATGTGGGTTCAATCACTACCATTGAGTTAAAATTGAGGGCTCAGATGAGAGCCACGATCTCGATTCATCTCAGCCAAATGGGTTTGTGTCGCGCAATTCAAATATGGGCGAACTTGGCACATTGGGGAGATAAATAGAAAGGGATTTGATGGATGTGATGGGCATTTAAGGAAGACCATTATTCCATCACATATTCCTAGGTAAAATTGAGAAGCCCTAGGAATGCCTTTTCAAATGGCGGTGAAAGAAAGGCAATTGTCCTAAAAATGGCATATTTTGCAGCATACAGAGTAGCTAGCACCTAGGATTATGAGTTTGAGAAGAGCTGATGTGACACGAATTTTTTTTAGAAGGTAACAACCCGAAGACATTATTTCATTGTGCACCCCATCTTTTATAAAGTTCCCGGCATCAACTCACCAACTCGTTGATACCAAAAACTAGGGGACGGATATTGATGATGGTTTTTCACCCTAATGAAGGTTCAAATATCGAGCAGAGGTAGAATAAATATTGTACTTAGTCAAAAATAAGTGATGAATGTGTTAGGGTTGGTTCTTGGTGAGCCAATTTTATGCTGTATTTCTCTGTAAATGTTTTATTTTGAATAAAATAAACAGTTTCTTTAATATAACATCCTTTATTATATGGTAAAGCCGTAATAGACCTTAGAATGATTAGTTATGATACAGTTCCAAAAGTCATTGAGTTGTATCATAATAGTATAATTTTTTAACTAATTCTGGTCAAGGTTTATATTACTTGGTCAGTAAGTAAACCCGTATAGACCGGTACGTGCCATATATTTGAATCTAAGATTTCAATGGTTATTACTTAATGAACTATGAGTCTCGGAGACTCGTACAGATATGTAGGTATTTATATCGGATAAACATTAAACGACTCACCGAATATTCTTAATAGATAGTACACCAACATCTATAAGAATCTTTTCAGGTTGAGTAGTATAGTGATTCCTTGACTTGAGATACCACTATGGATATATGAGATATCCTCCAAACTTTGATGGCAGTCACGTCTCTAACCCATTAGGTCAGACCTCCACTTATTTGTTAGGTGTGGATTGATTCTCTGGATATCTTGTGTAAAGGATCCGTTAATTCTGTGTATAGAACATAGGTATTCAATATGAGATTAGTGATATGTTAAATCCATGGGCCCGTGGTACACTGTAAAAGTGAAATCTAAGTGTTATTTAGAGATCAGTAATAAATACGTCGAATGGATTATACCTAAGGAGATTTGACATTTATAGCTATATCTCTGGTTTAATCCGGATACCTATGAATGAGGGATTATAAGTTGGGTTTTCTAGGTCAAACCAAGATCATATTAAGCTATGAAAAGTGCGAATACAACAAAGTAAAGTTGCGGAAATACTCACTTTGATCAGCTTTGCGATGCGAAGAACACAAAAATTCTGCTCCAAGCTTTTCCCTTGAGACTCTCGGCCAAGCTCCTTTTTGTGCTCCATGTTTGATCTCCAAGCTCCAAGCTTTGTGTGTGGATTCCATGCTCATGAATGGGTTTCCATATCACCTTCGTAAGACCTCTTTAGTGTGCTAGCACTTGGAATAAATTTGCCACAAATTCATTCCTTTGCTTCTTCTATCTCTCGGCCATGAGAGAAATTTTAGAGAGAAATGGCTTCAAAAGCCGTGAGAGGGAGAGGAGAGAAGATGAAGTTGTGTGTTGTATTTTGATTTCAAAAACCAAGTCAAATGATATACCAAAATTAATTAAAAATGGTATTTGTCATTCAATCCATCACACTTGAGTGTTTGGTAAGTTACCATCAAATCCCATCAACTTCCATCAACCAAAAGGTCATGTGATAGACAAGTGATGTGACTTGTGATGTGACTAGTGGGCCCCACTTGATTCAAAATCTGAGTGGGCCCGCAAACACTCTCGGGCTCGGGTTCGCTAATTCCGAATTAACGAATTTTCTGTTGCGACGTAATTAAATCAAATTTAATTAAATAATTATGCCTAACAAAATTACTATTCACGTCGTTAACGAATTAATTCTAAATTAACTCGTTTGCCCGAATTAAAATCTAATTTTCATTCCGAGTCGAAATCTAATTTTGTATAATATATCGAATATATTATTTTATCGATTAATTCCAAATTAATCGTTCTCTCTCTTAAATAGTAATTTATCCCAGATAAAATATCTCTGCAATTAATCCTAGATTAATTTTCTCTCTTTTATGATTAATCCTAGATTAATTATGTTCGAGTCATACGTCATCGGTGAATCTTCGAGAAGTGACCCATTAGATCCCTGGATATGTTGGCAGTAAATCCGGTCGTCGAACTATCTGAACACGTACGTACCTAATACTACGTTTTTACCGATTTACAAGACATGGTTGGCTTCTAGCAAAGCACTGTGCCTACCCAATTCTCCATAAATATTCTTAAAGGAATATGTAATCTATATCAGGCGTAGTATACGTAGTATTGCGTATTGCGATCCAGTATCGGATGTCACGTGCTAGGCCTAGGGCTGGAATTGTGTCTGCCCCGTACGAAGCACATATCGGATCTCTGGTAACTACTCTCTATAATCGGATAAACATGACCTAGTCATATTATCCCGATAGCTGCAGCATACAAGAGTTCCAGTTCCTTATCCTACGTGACTATCATCTCCATATGACTGAAGTGATACTTCCACCTTGACATCACACCCAATACACTACGATTCTCAATATACCCAGAAGAGGCGTACACAGAACATGTTCAAGCCCTGGACGACCAAAACCAAAGTATATTGATTGTCGCAAGTATTAGCGATGCAAGTCTCAGGTTAAGACCAAATACATCTACCCTGATTCGGACTTCCATAGACACATAGTCATACTACCAATGGAATTCCGAGGGGTCTATCCAGAGCGAAGCTGTTTCCGTACCATCGGTAAACACAACCTCCTATTACACTTGCATGAGTATCCAATACCCAAATATATGAGAACTATGACGTTATGCTCCCACAACGCGCACAAGTGCAATATTAGTCTATTCCGTATTATCTATGTCCAATCTCAATAATAATACGACTAGGGATGTTTTAATGATTAAACCTTAATGGATTAATATTGTCTCATATCTTATTAATCCGGAACTAATCATATGGACTTTTATCATTTATATATTTCCCGGTAATCCAATTACAAATGATAAAAGAGCAATTTCATTTGTCACATAGTTAATTTGTACAACAACACCATGTTCTGTACAAATAGTGATGCTAATGGTCATAATTGTCCAACATTATACGTATGCAATGACCTCGACTTGTATAGTTCAGCAAGATTATTCGTGGTCGTCATAATTTACGGGTGGGTAAATTATGGACACGAAATTAGATTTCGTGATGGATATCCGTGAACTTAGAGAGTCTCACATAATGAAATATACTCGTAGAGGACTAGAGCAACAATTATGAGTAATATTGATTATTCATAAATCGTTTAACTGTTAAACAAAGAATTACATGAAAAATGACATTTCGGTCATCCCCTATTAATGTGTATTTATATTTAATACAAGATTTTATTAAATACATATTAATTTTTTGTCAAATAAAATTTTTGACATATATCATAAATATATGTATTTTGATTATTTAATATAAATATAATACATATAACTAGATATTTATATTTATTAATTATTTGATTATTCAAATGTTAAATAATTAAAGTAATTAATAAAAATATATAAAAAATGATGATTAAGCTTGGAAATGGTAAAATGTGATTAGTTATACTTGTTTATTACCATTTATGGTTGGAGTGTACTAATGAAAAAAGTTAATTTTGTATTATTAAATTAATATAATTAAAGTAAAAATTGATAGTTATTATCCCTTGAGTTTCGGCCATTAGGGATGATATATAAAGGGAAATTGTTTCTTTTTTGCTAGTTTCGGTCAAGCCTCTAAATACATAAAATAAAGAGTTGAGAAAAAACAAAACGCTAAGCTTTAAACAAAGAAAAACTTAGTGATTTAAAAATATTTTCATTTTAATTTAAATATAAAAATAATTATATAGTTCTAGATTATCACATATGATGTGTATATGTTTTTCCTTCTCTTGAATTTGTGTTGAGATGCTTGGAAGCTTGATTGATGAATATATGCATGTATAGTTTTAAAGTAAGCTTTATTAATGGAATACAATCTCACTTTTGTCATTTGATGATTTATTTGTCATTCTAGAATTGTTAGACCACTCAATAATGACCTAGAAATATTCTCGAGTTCTTTCAAAATGGTGAGACTTGAATGGTATTGTGGAGATTGGATTAAAGTTTGAAATTAAATTAATTTTGGTTAATTTGGTTAATTGACAAAATTAGATTTTATGCATAAAATCAAAATTGGGGCTCTTCATATATATGATCTAATATGATGTATATAAGATTTACAAATCATTTTGGTAATGATTAGAAATCACATAAGCTTGTAATGGACAAATTAGGACTAATATGATCAAAATGTAAAACTTTACCTAATAGTGTAGTTCTCGGCAATTTGGGCGGTCTTATTGTAAAATCTGATTTTTCAGATTTGGGTGATTTGAATAAATTAGTTTATTTTATTACTTAAGAAAAATCAACAAAATCAAAAAAAATTGATTTTTCGCGTTCCATTGCGCTACCCAATTAAACCACAAATAACCCAACAAAATGGTATTAGCGCCAGTCTGATTCTTTATCCATGATATGATTTATTTTTTATATTTGATATTTAATCCAAACCTTTATTTATTTATTCATGTATTATTTAGTGAGTTTGTATGTGCTTTATTTGATCGAACAATTCAGGCGATGTGATTTCCCTTTTAATGATACCCTAGGACGGAGTGTCATTTAAGGCTTGTTTCCAGAGTCATATTGCCAGTTTGTGATGTATTTCAACATGAATAAGATTCATTGTTCTTACCATGAGTTGTATAGGATGCTTCTCACAGCAGAGGAAGATTTAAGGAAAGAAGTGTCGACTCGCCCTCCGAAACCCACTTCACTTTCACTTCTTCCCAGTTCAAGCCGAATTGGAAGAAAAATAAGGGAAATAAGAAGAAGTGTTCAAATGTTCCTCTGCAGGGCAAGATAGTGAAGCCCAAAACAGCTACTGAGAAGATAAATGCCACCAGTACAGTAAGATTGGGCACTGTAATAGGAATTGTCCAGACTACCTAGCCCAAATCAGGAAGGAAAGAGCATCTACATCATGTACTTTTAGTTTTCCTTCTAAGTTGTGACTTCTAGTTGGATTTTAGATTCTGCTTGTCCTGTTCACATATGTAATTCGTTGTAGGTGTTGAGTTCTTAAGAATGTTGGTGGTATAGTGTCATTAAACAGAAACTAACATGCAACCAAACAGATCAAAACCAGAATACTAATCAAACTATGCAAAACCCTAAGACTTGCAATATGAAGAAAAACCTGGAAAAATTGACGAAATGTAGTCCAAGTCGAGATAGATCTCTGTCCTTAAGAACTTATTAGCCCCGTCTCGGTGCTCTACGAGTTTTATGGCTAATGTTATCCCAAGATAACTCAGATTCCTCTTCTTCAAGAGACACTCCTTAAGAAGATCTTGAACTTGGAAATGGAGGAATTCTCTCTGACTCAAAAATGAAATTATGAGACTCTTTGTAAAATTCGGATGGATTCTTATATATCATAAGAGTGAACATGGAGGCCTCCTTATAAAGGCATGGAAGGGTGCCTTAAGGGCACCCTTTAGGTTGGGGTGCAACCTTCCAAAGGGTTATACCCCTCCCATGCATCCCTTGGAGCCTAAAAGCATGTTACACTCATTGGAGGACATGTCCTTATATGGTACCATCCAAGGGACATGTCACTCATCCATCTAAACCAACAATAATTGAAGAATTTACAACAAATCCTCATAGTCAATACCCGGTCTCTGCAAGAAACCCTGTGCAACTAGTCACACTTTATATATAATAATTTCATTTTGTTCATTACATTTTCGTACAAACACCCATTTGTAACCAACAGGTTTGACATCTTTCGGTGTGTGGACTAAGGGTCCAAATACTTCACGTTTGACTAAAGAAGTCAATTTTGCTTGAATTGCTTCTTTCTATTTAGGCCAATCGTGTATTTGTCTACATTCATCGATAGTTCTAGGTTCAAAATCATTTGTAATTTCAGTAGCTACTGTATATGCAAACACATTGTCGATGATTATCTCATTTTGATCCCACACTTCTCTTGTATAAGTATAATTTGTAGATTGTTCTTCATTTTTGGATTTTTGAGCCTCTTCAAGGGCTAGTGTCTCTTCAGGGGCTATCAGTTCTTCTGGAACTAGTGATTCAGAAGATGTGGGTATAATTATTGCTTGAGTAGTATTTTCAATTGGAATCGGATCTCTCATTTTCCTGTTTCAGGGAATAGTATCTTTAGAACCAAGTGTTCTACCACGTTTCTAACGTGCAATAAATGATTCATTATCTGCTTCTACACTAGATTGTTCAACAAGAAGAATCACTCGAGTTAGTATAGTAACAACTAGTATATGTGACTTGGTTACTTTTGATGTATGTATAAATACATCACGTAATTGATTTACAATTTGCTACAAATGAACTATCATTCAAACTTCATTTTCATATTGACTGGTGCGAGAATCTAAATGAGCCATAGTAAACTAATTCTAAGAAATTATGGGCTTACTTCAGGAAGCTTCCTTTCTTTTAAGGAGAGTAAAATTGTCTTATTTAAATGGCAATATGTAAGAGATAATCTGTTAGAAGTTCCAATTATTAACAAGATTATGATATTTTTTCAGGGTCTTCAATTAGGTCAGCAAGACCATATATGGTTTATAGTTTTACTACATGCAATATTAATATTTAGAAGTAAAACATAAACAAAGTACACAATATAAAGTACTAATTGACATCTAATTTTCTCTCTTTAATTTCAAAGAGATTCGACACATTAAGGTGAATAAGATCTGCTAGACCTTTAGCCATTCTAATGGTTCTTATCTGTTGGTTATATCCATTTTTATCACTTTATCATTATGGGAATTCGTGACTATTGTCAGAACATTAATCATGTCATTTTTTTTACATTTACATATCAATTATGATATATTTTATATTCATTTCAGGGAATGACAAATATCTTATTTCTGAAAGAAAATTCAACTCACAATTTCAGTTGTAAGGTAATGTTAGATAAAGTTGAATATACACTCAATAACAATAGACCATCTATGTCTTTTATAGTAGTCAGAGCTTCAAGCTCTTTTGTAAAAATATGGCAGAAGAAAATATTCATCTTTCAAGGATATTTAGTTTCTTTAATAGTACTTTCCAAGCGCATAGCTTGAATTCACATTTTAATATCTATAACTCATGAAATAAAATGGTATAATAAGACATCTAGAACAAAAATTTCAAATTCATGTATCAAACTCCAGGTTCATATATATGATATTGTAAGCTTTAGAATTTTAGGTTCTAAATATTTAAAGTTATAACTTATAATTTCAAATTTTATTTTGTTCCCTAAAATTTCAAATTCTCTTTTAGAATTAATAACTCTAAACTTCAGGTTTAGATTTAAAAATTATGGTAGAACTTCCAGTTCTAATTTATATGATTAATTTTCTGAACTTCATGTCCATATATGAAAATGATAGATGTAGAAATTTTGGTTTTAATAGTTACAACTAAGAACTTCCGGTTCTAATTTATTTGTAATTGTCAATATTAAATATATATTTGTGTCTTGATATGATAACCATCTCAGCGGATATCTTTGAACTTCAGGTTCTATATGATTTCTAAAAATCTTTATAAAAGTTTATCAATGATATCTATAAATAAGATACAAATTTTATGTATATCAAGTACATAATCATTGTATTTTTGTATCAGTCAAAGTAATATCTTCAAGATATTTGAAAGTACTAAATATCTTCTGGATATTTTTTTAGATCTAACCTTTTATCATAAACAAATGGATATAAAGAGAGTAATACAAAATTATAATTTGTATTCATAAGTGTGTTATGATTTCACTTATTAGAGCCTTATTCCTTTACTACAATGGAGTTTCTCTATTATATATATGTAGTTGGAATTAACATTCACCACTGGGAATATTAAGAAACTAATTTTCGTGTTCTATGAGAACATCACGTTTTATTTAAAAATTATAGTTAAGAGCTACATGTTTTGATATTAAAAGGTAATTTGAACTTCTTAGCTCTTTATTATTACAAACTTCTGGCAGCAATAATAATAATATATGTAATATAACTCAAAAGAATAATGATATAATAGAAAATAAAATATAATAGAAAAAAAATCACATAAATATGTATTAACTAAAAAGTACACACACGTATTTGGAACTTCAGGTTCTCTTATAAAATAATTTGTTGACCTAGAATTTTAAGTTCTAATCTTATATTATTATTTATAACATCAGATCCTAAAAGATAATTATATTTCAAAATTTTAATTTCCGATTTATAATATTAATATTTAAAACTTCAAGTTCATATATATGATATTATAAATTCAGAACTTCAAGTTATATGGTAAATTTAAAACTGTAGGTTTTATTCTAAAGTCTAATTAATTGAGGTTAGAACTTTAGGTTCTTTAATTGTAGTGTAATTATAGAACTTCGGGTTCTATAATTATTTTATTGATTTAAAACTACAGGTTCTAATCTAATAATTAATTAATGAATTTAAAACTTCGGGTTCTAATTTACCTCTTATAGTTAATCATAATTATGAAAGAAACTAAAATAAATTTATAAAATAAAAATAAAAATACGGTTTTTATTTTCTGATGTGGATGATCTAAATTAATGGCAACCACATAGTATATTCATAAAAAATAATAAAATATATAAAACATAATATAATGAATTAGAAATACGGGTTCTAATTTTTTTAATATCGAGATTCAGAACTTCAGATTCTGAATAAGAACTACGGGTTCTAATTTTAATATTGAGATTCAGAACTTCAGGTTCTGAATTAGAACTAAGTGTTCAAATTTTAATATTGAGATTCAGAACTTCAGGTTCTGAATTAGAACTACGGGTTCTAAATTTAATATTGAGATTCAGAACTTCAGGTTCTGAATTAGAACTATGAGTTCTAATTTTTAATATTGAGATTCAGAACTTCAGGTTCTGAATTAGAACTACGAGTTTGAATTTTAATATTGAGATTCAGAACTTCAGGTTCTGAATTAGAACTAAGTGTTCAAATTTTAATATTGAGATTCAGAACTTTAGGTTCTGAATTAGAATTACGGTTTCTAATTTTAATATTGAGCTTCAGAACTTCAGGTTCTGGATTAAAACTACGAGTTCTAATTTTAATAATGAAATTCAGATCTTCAGGTTCTGATTTATTTATACTGTAAAACTTCAAGTTGCAATATTAAAAAAATTATAACAATTTGTATTCAAGCAACATAAGAATTAAGCATGCAAATCAAAAATCGCATATAAATCATAAGCTCGATTTGATTACAATCACAACCCTCATATCAATCATAAATCATAAGTCATATTCATGACTTCTAATTATAGCGAATTGGCTTCAAGCCTTCGCATTTGATGATTCGTTTTTATTATAGCGAATCGTGCTGATAACATGTTATAAAATAAAAGAGAAATAGATGAAGATAATATATATTGGAAAACTACATGCTTTTCTTATTGATTCTGAATTATTTTATTATACATGATTTCCTCTCTATTTTTAGAGAGAGATTATGTTAAGATCATTATCCCTAAGCAATGTGAGACAAGTTAAAATATTAAATAAAGTATAATGACCATCTAATTTACAACATATTATTTTAACATCTTGACAATTACTTCTAAGATTTTATTTACTATTTTTAAATTTTACGTTTACTCGATCCCCTCAAATTAAAAAAAAAAATAGATGCACAGCTAGAATATATACGGAGATCAGATGTTAGATCTACTTATTCACTAAGCAATTATTAGTTTTAAAAATTCTCTGCCATGCACGTATTAAAATTTAAATATTTTTATATCTTACTTAATACTCACCAATTTCGTTGTAGTTCGCTTTCAACAAATTTAGATCAGCATTGTGATCAAAACTGAAAAATGTATATTTATTAAAAAAAAATTAATTATTTTATATTTATAGTTTCATTAATTTAACACATTTGTGAAATAATAATTAAATTTATGTTTTATATATTTTTATTGTGATTTTTATTTCTTATGTAGGTGAAATAATAATTTGGATGCATAACTTGAAAAATAGACGTGATATTTGGATTTTAGAGGCCGGAAACTTAAAAGATTGTTCTAACAGTGTACAATTTCGAAAATTTTAACTTTGCGTAATTTTCGTATTCTGGCCATAACTTTTTACTTCGATATTAAATTAAAGCGATTTCAGTTTCAGATCAAAGAAGACTCAAATATCTACAACTTTGCTCTAAATAAGATTTTCTAATTCTGAGCTTTTCAAGGGTGATATTGGTGAAGAAACCAATGTGTATTGCTTTTAATTTTAATTATTAGAGAACAAAGTAAAAATTAAAAAAAAAAAAAAAAAGTTGGAATGTCACAATTTTTCGACGCTAAAGGTTCATTTTCTTATAATGTGTAGCCCTCAATTAATTAGAATATCAATTTATAAAATTCATTTAATTAATGAATGTCACCTCATTTGTAATTGTAATATTTGGAAGCTATATCAATAGTATTATTTATTAACATTTTGATTGTAATATCCTAGATCGTTTCAGGCAATGCTAATGATGTTAAGTGTTGAGCCCATCAATTAGTTAAAGATCTTTTAAGCTAATCCGAGTTGGCCATCTTGAATAGCCAAAATAGATAATATCTAACTAATTAGGATGAACATCATTAACATCATTGCTCTTTTCTCATCAGTCAAAATCCAATGGCTTCCAAATATTACAATTACGCGAAAACTTGAACATCATTTTGACACAACATGGCTTGTCAAAATCCAAATGGTACGTGGAGTTGTATCCCGAGTGTAGATCATACTATCGTCCATTCGAAATCGGATATGAAATTTATGTCCGGGTTTTCATCCTATATAAGGGACATATAGCAAAAATAAAACACACACACTCATATGCAGTGAAAAGAAAATAAACGTGCAAAAACATAAAACACACGTGCACACACACGCAATGGGACAACAAATGCAACTTCTAGGAAGAGTTACACCGAAGTGCACTCTCATCATACTTATCAAGGCATTCAGAAGTAGTTGGGAAGACATTTTCCTTCCTCACCCAAATCTTTCTAGGAACCTCTTCCTCATGAGCATTCTTAGTTAACAATGTTATTTTCTCACAAAGGAATTGAGCTTGTTTGGTTAGTGCAGAAACTCAAAACACTAGTTTTGAAGAGTCAAATCTAGGTGACACAGTCTTAGGTCTTTTCTTATATTTGTGCAATATGTAGCACTTAGGCCTAATGTGTCCTGCCTTGCCATAGTGATGGCGCACAGGCACAAACCTCAGATGAGAGCGAGGTTTACCCACAACACCTCTAGATCGAGGTTGGGGAACATGACAAGGAACAAATGGAGGAATAACATGACTACTCTCAATGGGCTTCTTGCCTAAGTCATGTTTAGAAGGGTTAGACACTGCTCTAGATGATGACGCCTTATTGCAATTAGGCTCAACACTAATACCTAGCATACGGTCTAATTTTCTATTCCCACTGGAAAATACAGACATATGGTTCTAGCATTTTCAAGATCGGTCTCTAAATTTTGGACCCTTTCAACTAGGCTTTTATTCCTCTCCTCCAGGTCATCTACCATCAAGAGGCTTTGCTCAAATTTGGCTTGAGCTTCATTCTTTTCCAGCTCTACTAGTTTCAACCTCTTATTGACCTATATATTAGTCTTCTTAATATCTAAACTCTCATTAAACAGTTTAAGATAAGCTATCTGAAGACTATCCTCATCAATAGACTCATCGAGAGAGACTTCGGAATCAACATCATTAACTTCATTCTTTCTCTTATCAGTCACACACACTAGCAGCAAATGCCATAAAATTGCTCTTGTCTTTAGGCCATAAAAAATTAGTAATGATGTTCTTATGTTTTCTAAAAATTTAATTATTTTGGTAATGAAATTAGTTTGAAATTAATTTATAATGTCATTTTATTATAATTAGTTTTTAAAATAAATTATGACGAATTTTTTATTTTACTTTGACTATTTTCATCTTTATCGTCGAAATAATTCGTCAGTAAAGGTCTTTTGCTTGAAACAAATTTTTGACGCGAAAACTTGGTCGATGAGGTATTGCGTCAAAAATCGATTTCGACGCTAAAAATATTTACTTTTGGGGACAAAATATTTCATCGCTGAAGATATATTTTAACGTCGAAATCAGTTTTTTGACACTAATACCTTCATCGACCAACTTTCGTGTCAAAATTTTACTTTTCGACGTAAAAGATATTTAGTGTCGAAATTTTGACTTTTAGCGACAAAATTTTTCCACGCTAAAGGTTTTTCATTTTCTTATAATGTAGCCCTCAATGATTAGAATATCAATTTATAAAATTCTTTAATTAATGAATGTCACCTCATTGTAATTGTAATATTGGGAAGCTATTGAAGGGGTTATTTAGGGGGTGAATCCGGTAACGCAGCGGAAGCGGTGAAAATCCGATTTTCAGATTTCAAAACTTTTTCTCGGATTTATTAAATAAACATATTTATTTAATATTCCAATATTCAAATTATGAAATAAATTTTCAAATGAATCAAATTCAAGTGAAATTACCAAATTACCCTTATATGGTATTTTGTCCATTTTAGTCCGAAATTGATCCAATCAATTTTGAATGATTCTAAATCATTTCTAAGATGAAATTATCATGTTCAAAACATCAAAACACCAAAGCCACAAAAATCCCAAAAATCCCTCACAATGCCGTGAGCCACATTTGGTGGCATTATTGACCATTTGGTCATTTCATGCTTCAAAACTCATCTTAATGAAATCCAATCAACATGAAACTTTGCATGCATCTTATACACACCCAAATGCTCAACATATCTCAAAACCCCCCAAATTTGGAATTGGTTATAAACCCTAATTTTTCAATTTCCACAAATTGGACAAATTAGGCCATTTACATTAAATCAAATATTTCAATCATCAATCTTTCATCTAATTCAAGTCTCAACACAATGAAACAACTCAAGATCAAATCTAGGTCATTTAAGAGTGGGTCAACAACTCTAGAATAGCAACATGGTTTCATAAACCTTAAAAGAATACATATAACTACACTAGTTACATTCTTTGTTCATCATACATGCTCAACACTTTCAAACAAATTTCCATCCATCATCAAAACACAAGAAATAAAGAAAAGAATAACTTAAGAAACTCACAGATGTAGCCTAGATCCTAAGGAACAAATTCCTTTCTAATAGTAAGTTTAAGAAACTTACAAAATCCAAGCTTTTTCTTTAGTTTATCTTTCTTCCTTCACTTTCTTCTTTGTCTTTCTTCAATGGAGTTTTTGTTTTTGGTAAAGTGTATTAGGTTAAGTGAAATGAAAAATGAAAAACAATTTATATGTGCAACATTACACCTTGGCCGAAATTAATAGCCAAAATCAAGAAATTGTAATTTCAATTTCATTTCATTATTATTATATCAACTTGCATAAATATCTTCTAACACCTTTATTAGATATTTATTTAGTCAAATATGGCAACTAAAGTCATTTACTTAATATATCCTAAAGTAAAATATTTATATTTTAATTAATTTAATCATTTAACAATTAAATAATTAATTAATTAATCAAATACAAATATATTAAATATATGTATAATATTTACATTAAATATTAAAAACATACATTCATTTAGGAAATAAGTCAAATATCTCATTTTGACTATTAATTAATGTGTATTTAAATTAATCAAGTATTAAATGTAAATACACAATAATTACGTAAATGACTATCCAGTCCCTTTTGCACGTATCTTGCGTTTAACCTTTAAACGACTTTATAAATAATCAATATTATTTATTTATGTTGCTCTAGTGCTCTACGAGTATGTTTCATTATTGAGACTCTCTAGGTTCAGGTATATCCGTCACGAAATCAAATTTCATGTCCATAATCTATCCACCCGTAGATTATGACGATCACGGATAATCTCGCTAAACCATACAGGTCGAGGTCATGGCAAATGTATAATTCCTCCGTCACAGGTATCCGGATAAATCCCAGAGATATAGATGTAAACGTCAAATCTCTATCGGGACTATCCAGTCGACTATTCTATTAGCAATCTCAAAAAGAATGTTTAGAACTAGCTTCTAAACTTACCACGGGCCCATGGTTTTATCTGATTGCTAATCATATGGACTACCTATGCTCTGGTACACAGAACTGACGGATCCTATCTTGATACACATAGGACACCCTGAGGATCTATCTACACACCAACGAACAGGCGGAGGTCTGATCTTAATAGATCGGTGACGTGACTGCCATCTAAGTGTAGAAGATGTCTCATGTGCCCACAATGGCATCTCAAGTCTAAGAATCACAAGTGCTACTCAACCCAAGAAGATTCTTATTGACGCTGGTGTACCATCCATTAAGAATCTTCGGTGAGTCGTTCAGTGTTTATCCGCTATAAACACCCACACGTCTATACTAGTCTCCAAGACTTATGGTTCATTGAGAAACCATTGGAATCATATATTCCAGTATACGACATGTACCGGTCTCAACGGGTTTACTATACTGACCAAGTAGTGTAAACCTTGACCAGGAACTGTCTGAGAATGACAACGTCATGATACGACTCAATGTCCGTTGCGACGCTTTTGCAACTGTACCATGACTAATCATTCTAAGGTCATTACGTCTTTACCATATAAAAGAATAGATTATATTATAGAAACTGCATATATTATTACTGATAATAACGTTTTACAGAAGTATTTAACAAAAATACAACCGGGAATTGGCGCTCTGAGCACCAACCCCTACAAAATCTCCCACTTGCTCTAGTGCCAATATCGATTGTATCTAATACCCATCGACTCCACGTGTTTATCAAACAACTTCGGAGGTATGGCCTTCGTCAGCGGGTCTGCTACGTTGTCTTCACTCGGTACCTTGCACACGACAATATCCCCTCGCGACACGATCTCTCGAATGATGTGGTACTTGCGTTCCACATGCTTCGACTTCTGATGCGCCCTCGGTTCCTTTGCTTGCGCAATGGCTCCAGTATTATCACAGTATAACGGAATCGCATTCTCGATACTTGGGACAACTCCCAATTCTGTGATAAAATTCTTTATCCACACAGCCTCCTTTGCGGCTTCAGAAGCTGCAATATATTCCGCCTCAGTGGTGGAATCAGCTGTAGATCCCTGTTTGGAACTCTTCCAACATACTGCACCTCCGTTAAGGGTAAAGACAAATCCAGATGTAGACTTTCTATCATCGGGATCCGATTGAAAATCAGAGTCTGTATACCCGTTAACCTGCAGTTCGTTTCCTCCATAAATAATCAACTTATCCTTAGTACCTTTAAGATACTTTAGGATATGTTTAATGGCCATCCAATGGTCATTACCTGGATTGGACTGATATCGACTGGTTACGCTAACAGCGAAACTGATATCAGGCCTCGTACATAACATGGCATACATTATGCTACCCAAACACGAAGCATAAGGTTGGTTAGACATTCTAACCTTCTCATCTTCTGTTTGTGGACACATCTTCTTGGAAAGATGAATCCCATGTCTGAACGGTATGTTTGCTGTCTTACAGTTACCAAAGCTATACCGTTCCAAGATCTTATCTACGTACGTTGATTGGGATAACCCAATCATCCTCCTTTGTCTATCTCGATAGAGTTTTATCCCTAAAACATAGGAAGCTTCTCCCAGGTCCTTCATGGAGAAATTCTTACAGAGATATGCTTTAACGCTTTGTAACATACCTAAATCATTCCCAATGATTAGGATGTCATCAACATACAGGACTAAAAATACGACCATGCTCCCACTGGCCTTCTGATACACACAGGATTCTTCCGAATTCTTAAGAAAACCAGACGATCTGATAATCTCGTCGAATCGAAGATTCCAACTTCGTGAAGCTTGTTTAAGTCCATAAATGGACTTCTTAAGCTTACATACCATACCCGAGGTTTCGCTGGATGTGAAACCTTCCGGCTGTTCCATATAGATTTCTTCATCAAGAAATCCATTTAGAAAAGCCGTTTTGACATCCATTTGCCAAATCTCGTAGTCATGATACGCAGCTATAGAAAGCAAAATCCGGATAGACTTAAGCATTGCTACCGGCGAAAAAGTTTCATCGTAGTCGACGCCAGGTCGCTGCGTGTAACCTTTTGCTACCAGTCGGGCCTTGTAAGTTTCAACCTTACCGTCAGGCCCCGCTTCCTTTTGTAAACCCATTTACAACCGATAGGAACAATTCCTTCGGGAAGCGGAATCAAGTCCCAAACTTGATTTTCATGCATTGAGTCTATCTCGGATTTCATGGCACTTTGCCATTTCACGGAGTCGATGTCCAACATCGATTCTCTATAGGTGAAAGGATCTGTCTCTTCAACTAAGAGAACATCCAGACTCTTTTCTTGTATCAAATACAAGCGTTCAGGAGGTCTAGATACCCTTTCCGACCTACGGAGAGTGTGTGTTGAAGGTCCTTCATCTACTTGAACTTCAGGTTCCTCCGTTGGCTCGTTGTTTTTCAGGTTGGACTTCATCAAGCTCAACCTGTCTATGATCACCTCCTTCTGACAAAAATTCTACTTCTAGAAATTTTGCGAAGCGAGCTACGAACACATTTCGATGCTCGGTATCATAGAACAGATATCCCCTCGTGTTCGAGGGATATCCAACAAACCTAAACTTTTGCCCTCGAGGCGAAAGCTTACTTTGCTGAGTTACCCTGACATAGGCAGGACAACCCCAAACCTTAATATAATTAAGATTCGGTCTCCTACCGAACCATATCTGATACGGTGTCGTAGGAACAGCCTTTGAAGGAATCTTATTCAAAAGATGTGCGGCTGTTAAGAGACAGTAGCCCATAAGTAATAGGGCAAATCTGTGAAACTCAACATCGATCGGACCATATCCAATAAAGTCCGATTTCTCCTTTCAGATACACCATTGTGCTGTGGTGTACCTGGAGGAGTATATTGAGCGAGAATCCCATTCTCCTTCATATAATCCATGAACTCACCACTCATATATTCGCCGCCGCTCGATCTGATCGAAGGCATTTAATATATTTACCAGTTTGTTTTTCTACTTCATTTCGGAACTCTTTGAACTTTTCAAAGGTTTCCGATTTATGTCGCATCAAATACACATAACCGTACCGTGACAAATCATCGGTAAAGGTAACGAAGTACGAATAACCACTGTGAGCAGTTTGACTTAGTGGACCACATACATCAGAATGTACGAGTTCCAGTAAGTTGTGGCGCGGTGTCCAACACCAGAAAATGGGGCTTTGGTCATCTTACCCTGAATACAGGATTCACAAGTTGGATAGGACTCAATGGTAAGATCTGATATCAAACCATTCCTAACCAATTGGGTAAGGCGTTTAACGCCAATGTGACCAAGTCTCATATGCCAAAGTTCAGTATTATTAATTACAGGTAAACTACGTTTATTAACTCCAGTATTTAATATATCTTTTGAAGTTTGCAATGTGTAATGACCATGCTGGTTTGGACAACTAAGGATCTGAATATTATTTTTATCATATAAATACAAAGAACTATTCTTAATATTAATACAAGCCTTCTGTATCTAATACAAAAAGTGATATAATATTAGCGACACATCCTGGTACAAAATGACAGTCATATAACAAAAGTGTCCCATTCGGCAATGAGATCTCGCATACTCCCACTGCAACTGCATCCAAAGAGTCTCCACTCCCGAACCGCAACTGCATCTCTCCTGGCTTCAGCCTCCTACTTTCCTTCAGCACCTGCTGCAACGAATTGCAAATGTGAATGGGACAAGCAGAATCTAAAATCCAGCTGGATGTAACGGCTTCACAAGCCAAAGATAAATCAATAACTGGAAAAATAAAAGTACCTGATGTAGATGCTCTGTCTCTCCTCAGCTGGGCAATGTAATCTGGACAGTTCCTCTTCCAGTGCCCGACCTTGCCGCAGTGGTGGCATTTGTCTTCAGCAGCCCTTTGGGCTTAGCTATCTTCGCCTGCTGTTGAGGACCGAAGGTCTTCTTCTTCTTCCCTTCTTCTTCTTTCCCTTGGACATTCCTTGGGAAGAAGCAGAGAGAGAAGTAGATCTAGGTGGGCGAGTCGGTACTCCCTTCTTCAGATCCTCTTCTGCCGTGAGCAACATCCTATGTAGCTCCTGGTAGGTGCAGACTGTCCCGTGCATGTTGAAGTACATCACAAACTGGCGGAATGAAGCTGGCAGAGAACCAAGAATGACACTCCTACCGAGAATGTCATTCAGGATGAGATTATGTTGCCTCAATTGATCGATCAAATCGATCATTTGAAGAACATGTGGGCTAACACTTTGCCCCTCATCCAGACGCGCATGGAACAGTTCCATGGCGACCTTGTGAACAATAACCTGTTCCTGGTTCTCGAACGATTGTCTTAATCGCGTTATCATACTATAGGAATCTGATGTTCCATAGTATTGTTGCTTGAGTTTCGGAGAGAGCGAACTAAGGATGTATGATTTAACCCTTAAATCATCATTCTTCCAAGCTTCAAAAACTTGGCGTTCCTCCTCCGAAGCATCCTCACCCACTGCAAGGGGTAAAGGACCCTCAAGAACATAACCCAACTTTTCGGAATCGAGGACAATCCTCAAATCCAATTCCCAGTCTGTAAAGTTCTCAGCGCCTTTCAGTTTGTTCGCATCTAACATACGCGCAAACTGGTTTGTGGATTGACCCGCCATCGCAAATCTATCATATAGATCACGAAAAACGGTTAGCAGAAATTAAGCAGTTTCATATAATATCAAAAGCATAAACTAGATCATGGATTTTTAATCTAATATGCCCCTCCCACTAAATCATGCAATACTGTAATCCCAAAACAGAATACAATATTTAATAATTAAATTAAATATAAATAGTGAAAGGTGGATCCCGTGAATATATTTCAGCTCACAGCAGAGGCACGGTCTCGCCTACGTATATTCATCAGGTAGACAACTCATTTGTCAATCACTCAAAAGTGACTCCTAAGTATCCGGTCCTGGCCGTTTCTCGTTGTCGCTGCGAAGGCAGGCCCACAAGGAGACGTACCAAGGTAATACTCGTCAATGATAAACTCAAGTTACTTACGTAATCCTGACAGCTAGGGCACGTTCAGAATTCCGCTTTTACTTGAATTTATCTAGTATCAGATATACATCCGGTATGAATAAATCTTTATCGGCTACACCCTCACAGCAGAGGCACGGTCTCGGATGTAGTCACAAAGAAGTATTCATAAACCGTATTGACAAGACGGACCATATAACATGCATCAATTACATAATTACATTTAAACCTTATTATTAGGGATTTTCCGCTAAGTGTCATACACCCTAAATCTAACCAGTTTAGATCCTAATAAGCATGCACAAAGTCAAGAAAACATGATTAAACATTGATTCAATGAAGGCTAATCATTTTAAGTGGCCTAGAATCAGACTCGCTCTGATACCATTTTGAAGGGGTTATTTAGGGGGTGAATCCGGTAACGCAGCGGAAGCGGTGAAAATCCGATTTTCAGATTTCAAAACTTTTTCTCGGATTTAATTAAATAAACATATTTATTTAATATTCCAATATTCAAATTATGAAATAAAATTTCAAATGAATCAATTCAAGTGAAATTACCAAATTACCCTTATATGGTATTTTGTCCATTTTAGTCCGAAATTGATCCAATCAATTTTGAATGATTCTAAATCATTTCTAAGATGAACTTATCATGTTCAAAACATCAAAACACCATAAGCCACAAAAATCCCAAAAATCCCTCACAATGCCGTGAGCCACATTTGGTGGCATTATTGACCATTTGGTCATTTCATGCTTCAAAACTCATCTTAATGAAATCCAATCAACATGAAACTTTGCATGCATCTTATACACACCCAAATGCTCAACATATCTCAAAACCCCAAATTTGGAATTGTTATAAACCCTAATTTTTCAATTTCCACAAATTGGACAAATTAGGCCATTTACATTAAATCAAATATTTCAATCATCAATCTTTCAACTAATTCAAGTCTCAACACAATGAAACAACTCAAGATCAAATCTAGGTCATTTAAGAGTGGGTCAACAACTCTAGAATAGCAACATGGTTTCATAAACCTTAAAAGAATACATATAACTACACTAGTTACATTCTTTGTTCATCATACATGCTCAACACTTTCAAACAAATTCCATCATCAAAAACACAAGAAATAAAGAAAAGAACTTAAGAAACTCACAAGATGTAGCCTAGATCCTAAGGAACAAATTCCTTTCTAATAGTAAGTTTAAGAAACTTACAAAATCCAAGCTTTTTCTTTAAGTTTTCTTTTCTCCTTCACTTTTTTTCTTTGTCTTTCTTCAATGGAGTTTTTGTTTTTGGTAAAGTGTATATTAGGTTTTGTGAAATGAAAAATGAAAAACAATTTATATGTGCAACAATTACACCTTGGCCGAAATTAATAGCCAAAATCAAGAAATTGTAATTTCAATTTCATTTCAATTATTATTATATCAACTTGCATAATATCTTCTAACACCTTTATTAGATATTTATTTAAGTCAAATATGGCAACTAAGTCATTTACTTAATATATCCTAAAGTAAAATATTTATATTTTAATTAATTTAATCATTTAACAATTAAATAATTAATTAATTAATCAAATACAAATATATTAAATATATGTATAATATTTACATTAATATTAAAAACATACATTCATTTAGGAAATAAGTCAAATATCTCATTTTGACTATTAATTAATGTGTATTTAAATTAATCAAGTATTAAATGTAAATACACAATAATTACGTAAATGACTATCCAGTCCTTTTGCATGTATCTTGCGTTTAACCTTTAAACGACTTTATAAATAATCAATATTATTTATTTATGTTGCTCTAGTGCTCTACGAGTATGTTTCATTATTGAGACTCTATAGGTTCAGGTATATCGTCACGAAATCAAATTTCATGTCCATAATCTATCCACCCGTAGATTATGACGATCACGGATAATCTCGCTAAACCATACAGGTCGAGGTCATGGCAATGTATAATTCCTCCGTCACAGGTATCCGGATAAATCCCAGAGATATAGATGTAAACGTCAAATCTCTATCGGGACTATCCAGTCGACTATTCTATTAGCAATCTCAAAAAGAATGTTTAGAACTAGCTTCTAAACTTACCACGGGCCCATGGTTTTATCTGATTGCTAATCATATGGACTACCTATGCTCTGGTACACAGAACTGACGGATCCTATCTTGATACACATAGGACACCCTGAGGATCTATCTACACCCAACGAACAGACGGAGGTCTGATCTTAATAGATCGGTGACGTGACTGCCATCTAAGTGTAGAAGATGTCTCATGTGCCCACAATGGCATCTCAAGTCTAAGAATCACAAGTGCTACTCAACCCAAGAAGATTCTTATTGACGCTGGTGTACCATCCATTAAGAATCTTCGGTGAGTCGTTCAGTGTTTATCCGCTATAAACACCCACACGTCTATACTAGTCTCCAAGACTTATGGTTCATTGAGAAACCATTGGAATCATATATTCCAGTATACGACATGTACCGGTCTCAACGGGTTTACTATACTGACCAAGTAGTGTAAACCTTGACCTGGAACTGTCTGAGAATGACAACGTCATGATACGACTCAATGTCCGTTGCGACGCTTTTGCAACTGTACCATGACTAATCATTCTAAGGTCATTACGTCTTTACCATATAAAAGAATAGATTATATTATAGAAACTGCATATATTATTACTGATAATAACGTTTTACAGAAGTATTTAACAAAAATACAACCGGGAATTGCGCTCTGAGCACCAACCCCTACAGCTATATCAATAGTATTATTTATTAACATTTAATTGTAATATCTGAGATCGTTAGAGCGGTGCTAATGGATGTTAAGTGTTGAGCCCATCAATTAGTTAACGATCTTTTTAGCTAATCGTAGTTGGCCATCTTGAACAGCCAAAATAAGATAATATCTAACTAATTAGGATGAATCATCACAATGGTATCACATGCAACTCCCAATCGGAAGTGTGACAATAGGACATTGGGATTGAAGGAGATGGATTATAGTATCTCACATCACTTAAGAGAGATGTTAGTGATGTCCTTATAAGTATTGAAATTCCTTAACTAGTTTGAGGCCTTTTGGGTGATGTCTTCAAAGTTGGGTCACTCTGATACCATAAAAAAATCGTGAAGGGTCAGGAATTGAGATTTAAAACCAACCCGAAACAAAATCCTGATGAGCCAAGGGTTCAAAATTGGGCCACCCTGAACATCATAACGGACAAAATCTAACTAGTTGGACATCATATTAACACTAAATCATCAGTGTTGTTACTTTTTGTTAGGGGTGAACACGGTTTCGGGTTAAACCCGAACCACACCGAACCGCACCGCACCGAACCAAACAGCGCGGTTTGAAAAAATATTAAAAATGATTTCAAACCGCACCGAATTGAACCGCAAATTTCGGGTCGGTGCGCGGTTTTGACCCACACCGAACTGCACCGAACCGCCCAAACCGCAAATTAGAAAATGAAAGATTTAATATGTGTATAATTTTATATAGATTGCTTCCGCTACTTCAAGAAATTTAATATAAGGGTAATAAAATGATTAAGAAATTATAAGCTTCTCGTTCAGATACAATTAAAAATTTAAAGATTAATTACAATCAACTTGGCTTTCTTAGAAGATGTTTGAATTGAAACGTGAATGGCTTATGAAATTGTTCAAATGTTATTAAAGTCGTAAATTTTTAGGTTCAGATGAAGATTATTATTATTATTATTATTATTATTATTATTATATTATTATTATTATTATTTTATTATTATTATTATTTTTATGAATTGATTCAACTTTATTCAATTTGCATTGGTTGATGAATCTAGCTTACTCGACATTTGCTTCATTCAACATGAATCCTTGGAATGGATAATGAGTTAAATACAACAAGTGCATGATTTAATTTGCTTTTTAATTCTTTTGAAGAGGTGGTTATTAACTTATTATCAAATGTTTTGAATTTATGAGAGAATTTTCAAGTTCTTTACAATTTTGTAGAACAAAACTCAGTCTTAAAAGATGGAGTGCAGATTGGAAAAGTGCTACACAATTGTATGAGCAAGCTGGTGGGTAAATCTTACTATTTAATGCAGTTTCCTGTATTATTATTTGCGGTGTTATTAATGGTTAATTAATATTTTATGTTGGGTTATTTTGAATATGAAAGATTTAATATGTGTATAATTATGTATTTTTTCTCTTCAATTATAATGTGAAAACACATAAAATTTTCTTAAAAATTCTATAATCTAAACCGCTGACCCGAACCGCCCAAACCGCCAACCTGAACCGCCGCGGTTTTCCTTATCAAATTTGCGGTTTCGGTTTCTAATTTCCCAAACCGCCAACCCGCGCGGTTTTAAGGAAAAAATCGACCCGAACCGCACCGCGAACACCCCTACTTTTTGTAAAGCAAATGTCGTATTAGCTAACTTGTAATGAACTAGTTATGACCGATGTTTTCTGATATGAAGATAAGAGAAAGTAGAGATAAGCATAGCATCACTAAAATCTGGTCCATGCATGGAGTGAAAATATAAGCATCATGATATTTAACGGAACTCGAATGCTGTTACAACAACATGATTGGATTCGAACCTAATGAAAGAAAATTAAAAACAAGAAGACGTACGTGGTCTATGGGTACGTGGCAGCCAGGTATTAGCTTTCTGAGGGCATGTGAACGTTATAGTGCTCCTGTGGGCAGTGCCATGTCCAAATCTATGAACAACACCTGGAATTTCTTCCCAAGATGATATATGTATCAAAGTTCACATATTAATCCAAGCATCTCCTTTCCTTTTCTTTTCTTTAATCTTTTTTCAGCAATAATTGTGCAGAAACTCTACCTGAGACGTCTTTTCTCAATCATAATTTATTCGCCTTCGCCTGATAGGCCAGTAAACCTCGGCAATACCAGGAGGCAGGATCAAATCCCAACTCTGCAATACCAGAATATAAACCTCCTTTCGGATTAATCAATGTTTTTTTTTTTTTTGGGATCATTGTATATAATCATAGCCCTCGAGTAAGAGTGGCAACTGTCGGGGCGGGCTTGACCCGAGGAGAGTTTTTTAAAATAATAATTTTTTGAATATTTTAATATTTAAAAATGACAATAAATAAGAAATTTTTGCAAATTAAAATTTTTCCGGGACTAGAGCGTGTCAGGGCAAACTCGGATTTTTCTGCCACCTCTGCCCCTCGAGAGCAAATTCATCGTTTGTTTTCTGTTTAGAATCCTGAAACATATTAACAAAATTCACGCACGACTTTTTTTTTTTTTTAGTATTCCTTATGGATTGGAGAACAATTAACCTAAGCAGCAGATAGATGAAGACAGTCTAGTTATTAATTTTGCATTTTCACTTGAACAACAAACAGTCTAGTTTATTTTGGCAAGTGAAGTTCTTAGAAGTCCCAAATGCTATCACAATCATGTGAAGTTAACCAAATTGAAAAATTTACGAGAGAAAATCGTAGTAATGATTGAAAATGAAATGATAACATTATTACATTCAGATGAGTAGACGTGTCTTTCTCGGTCCATCTGTCTGCAATTCTAAAAAATAAAAAAAAAATGTTAAAAGAAGAAAGAAGAGTTGAGCAGAGATGCTCCTTATATTCCTTTGTCCCCACCCTTAAAAAGGGAGAGGAAAGAAGAAATTTTACAGGGCTATGGATTTTTATCTCTATCCTATAGTTAATGGAGATGCGTGGTCACATAAATCCTTTATAGAAAAGGAATGTGAATAGGTCACCTCCCAATGGAACAATAGATACTCTTTTCCTCGCTATCAACAACAAAAACAAAAACAAAAAAAAACAACAACCACCCCACGTTGATAGGAATCCCACCGTGACAGACACTAACACGCAATATCAGGATTTCTAAAGATATATAGATGAGAAAAAAAAGAGAGACACGTAGATTTCTCCACCAGTCAGCTCACTACAAGACGTTTTCAATGCTCTTATATCAGCATACTCACTAAAACTTCTAACAGTTCAATGGGAATAATTAAAAATCACTTATAAACAACTGGCATGCATATCATGGATAGTAGCAGGTTCCTATTAGGGAATATAATATGAATTCTTATCTGAGCCAAGTAGGCTGACTGGTTAAGTAGGGGTAATAACTTGGGTTATGATTTGTTTATTCGTTCGATTTGATTCGTTTTAAAGCGAATATGAGTTTGAAAAAATAGATTCATTTCATAAATGGGTCAATTCGATTCGATTCGTTTATTAAATGAATCGAATACGAATTTAGGCTCATTTATTTGTTTATGATTCGTTTTATTATTATCTTTTGTTAGTTGTTGTTATTTTTCAATTAAAATTCAAGAAATTATTGCTAATTATTGTAGAAATAATAATATTATCTATATTTGGTGAGTCATTTTTAGTAAATTTATTAATTACATATTTCATATGTATATACTTATGAAAATTAATATAAATAAATTATTATAATTTTATGTCGTTAAATAATATCATGATTAAACGAATATTTGTATACGATTCTTTTAGTAAACTAATCGAATACGAATATTGATATTAGGATTCGCTTAGTAAATTAATCGAGTAACAATCTATCATGTTTTGATTCGATTCGTTTAAGTTTCGATATAAATTCGATTCGTCAATTCATTTGGCACCCTTATGGTTAAGCTTTGAATTGAAAGACCCTAATACCTAATCCATATTATTATTTACGCGTATCAAATATGGCCCAACGCACGAAGTAACCCACACTATGGATTTTGAGGATGATTCATAATTTGATTAAACACAATAGGCATTAGAACTAGCAGCAAGTTTGAGTTATATGATATGTAATTAAATTTCAACACAAATGTATAGACGAAATGAC
>SKCR01040630.1:0-42186 GCA_019454045.1 Zanthoxylum bungeanum
TCGCTTGTGTAACAATGTGCAGGGCCTGAGAAATAGTAGGAGACTCTGTCATGTAGAGGTTGACTTACGCATGGGTAATGGAGCAAAATGGCTGCATTGTGCGTGGGGACTTATTCATTAGTTTTACCGAATGGTTTAGTTTTAGACTTAGAAGATTGTGTTTATGTACATTCTCTAGTAAAGAACATCATTTCAATTTCTTCTTTATGTAATAAAGGCTTTTCATGCCTAATAAGTTGTAATGAATGTTCTATTTATTTCAATGAAATAAAATATGGAGATGGTATTTTGAATAATGGTATCTATGTCTTACAAACTAACAAAGAATGTTCAACCTTTAATATATACAACGTTAACTCGAATAATCTCAATGAATCACTTCTATGGCACAATCGCTTTGGTAATATCAATGAAACAAGATTAACTAAGCTACATAAGGATGGATATTTCAGACCCTTCAAATATGAACCTTATGGAACTTGTGAGTCTTGTTTACTTGGTAAAATGACCAAATTACCCTTCAAAGGTAAAGGACAACGTGCAACGGAGATATTAGAACTCATACACTTTGATGTATGCGGACCAATGTCAGTTACCGCTAGAGGTGGATTCTCCTACTTCATTACCTTTATCGATAATCACTCGTGATATGGGTATGTGTACCTTATGCGGTACAAATCTAAAGCATTTGAGAAATTCAAAGACTTCAAAGCTGAAGTAGAAAACCAGCTTAATAAAAGTATTAAGTCACTAAGGTCTGACCGAGGTGGTGAATACTTAAGCAACGAATTTCAATATTACTTGAGAGAAAATGGCATTGTTTCCCAATGGACTCCTCTGGGAACTCCACAGCATAATGGGGTCTCCGAAAGGAGAAATCGGACATTATTAGATATGGTCCGATCAATGATGCCAGGAACGGATCTACCTCTTTCATTTTGGGTTCTTGCTTTAGAAACTGCAACACTACTACTAAATCAAGTTCCTTCCAATACTGTTAGTCAAACACCATATGAGTTATGGTCTGGGAAACGTCCTAGTCTTAGTTATCTAAGAGTTTGGGGATGTGACGCATATGTTAAGCTCACACAAACTAACAAATTGGATTATAAGGCAGTTAAATGTAAGTTTGTAGGATATGTCTTGAACTCAATAACATACGTGTTCTACGTCCCAAATGAATAAAGAACATTTGTCTCACGAAATGCTAAATTTCTAGAGAATGAATTCCTTCTCAAGAAATATAGTGGGAGTAGACTTGACTTTGATGAGGTACGAGAAGAACAAACTAACATAGAACTAAACCCCAGGCCCCTCAAAATGGCAGCGACGGAACAACCACAAGGTTATGAACTTAGAAGGTCTGGTAGGAAAAGATATGAGCCTGAAAGATGTGTTTTCCATATTGATGAGGATCATGATCAGGTCATTGATAATGACGATCCCACCAGTTATGACGAAGCAATGTGTGACATTGATTCAGTCAAGTGGCTTGAGGCCATGAAATCCGAAATAGACTCTATGTATCAGAATCAAGTCTGTGACTTGGTGGATGCACCTGAAGGGATAAAACCCATAGGCTGCAAGTGGATTTACAAGCGTAAAACTGATGCAGAAGGCAACATCCAAACCTATAAGGCTAGGTTGTTGGCGAAAGGTTATAAACAAATCCAAGGAATTGACTATGACGAAACCTTCTCGCCTGTTGCAATGATAAAGTCCATTCGAATTTTACCGGCACTAGCTGCACACTTTGATTATGAGATTTGGCAGATGGATGTCAAAATAAATTTCCTTAATGGGAACCTCGTAGAGGAAGTCTATATAACACAACCTGAGGGTTTTGCATCTAAGGATGATCATAATAAAGTATGCAAGCTTAAACGATCCATTTATGGACTCAAGCAAGCCTGCAGAAGTTGGAATATACGATTTGATGAGACAATCAAAGAATTTGACTTCATCAAAAATGTAGACGAGCCATGTGTTTACAGGAAAAGTAGTGGGAGTGTTGTTGTATTTCTTGTATTATATGTTGATGACATATTAATCATCGGGAATGATATTCCAATTATGCAAGCCACCAAGCAATGGTTATCTCAGAATTTCTCCATGAAAGATTTGGGAGAAGCAGCCTACATCATCGGCATTAAAATCTATCGTAATAGATCTAAGAGGTTGTTAGGACTTTCTCAATCTACGTACATAGATAAAGTTTTGAAAAGATTTAAAATGGAAGATTCCAAAAGAGGTAATTTACCTACTTGTCATGGAATCAAATTATCTAAGGAGCAATGTCCACATACTCCTTCAGATAGAGAGCGTATGAGTATGATCCCTTATGCTTCAGTAATAGGATCGATCATGTACGCCATGATATGTACAAGACATGATGTCTCTTATGCTCTTAGCATAACGAGCAAGTATCAGGCAAATCCTGGTGAGCAACACTGGGCAGCTGTCAAAACAATCCTCAAGTATCTGAGAAGAAATAAGGATGTGTTTTTGACATACGGAGATTGTTCTGAGATGAAAGTCATTGGTTACTGTGATGCGAGCTTTCAGACCGATAGGGATGACAGCAGATCGTAAACATGATATATGTTTACTTTGAATGTCGGAGCTGTCAGTTGGAAAAGCTCAAAGCAGTCAACTACAACGGACTCCACCACTGAAACTGAGTATATTGCAGCATCTGAGGCAGCTAAAGAATAAGTCTGGATAAAGAAGTTCATCACGGAGCTGGAAGTGCTTCCCGCGATAAAGAATGGCGGCATGATGTAATGTGAATACACGGGCGCCATTGCTCAATCAAAGAAACCAAGGTCCCACCAGAAATCCAAGCATTTACTTAGGCGATTTCATCTCATCAGGGAAATTTTTGAGAGAAAAGAAGTTATTATAGAGAAAATACCCACAGAAGATAATCTTGCAGATTCTCTAACTAAAAGGCTGACTCAACAAAAGCATGATAGGCACACCCGAGAGTATGGTGTCCAGATTCATACTAGTTGACTATAGTGCAAGTGGGAGATTGTTAGGGATATGCCCTATACCCAACCTGTGGATGAGCTATATGTACATGTATTTGTAATATTTTCATTAATTAATAAAATGACAATCTTTATTATACGTGTCTTACATAGATTATATAAATCATCAAACACTGTAATAAAGCCCTTGGAGTAATAAGATGATGGCTTCCACGCCTTATGAGAATCATTACTCTGAAACGTTCATAGTCATAGTTTTGTGAATAATCTGGGCGTTCACCAAGCGGAGAGACTAGTATGATGATATGATCCGCCCTTAAGTGGGGTAGCTGATCTCATAGGCTACTAGCGGAAGAATCATGTGAGATTTTTGGGTTAGCACGATTCATGACACTATCAACATCATACATTTGACTATATGGGTACACACTTTCCATACCCTAGGTCAAACGGTGGAGATACAGTGAGGCGAGGGACCATATCATATGTAAATCGCATACAGAATGGGTATATATAACTTTCCTTCTCATTTGGGGGCCTTGGAATGTTGCTAGATGTCAACCTTGGTCATTGAAATCGAACGACCATCTGATCGGAGGATAATTTATGTTCGATTAAATTATCACGATTCATTTCATGTCCAACTTGAGGGGAACCTAAAAGGTCACACACAACAAAGTCGAAATCAATGGTTAACAGTGCACAGTATAAATTTAACAGCATATATGATTGATGTAGGAATTTTTCATAAATGGTTCAATGTGTTTAATTATTGAACATATCATTTATGAGGTTCCATAGTGGATTAGGGATTGGTGAATGACGATAGGGGCACTTCGGGAAATTGAATAAATAAATAAATAAAAACGTGAATAGTAACGTGATTAGTAAAAAAAATTATTTGTTATTTGTTTTGAATTCCAATTCGGCCCAAAATCTTATTAGGGTTTTATAATCTCATTAAACCACTCAATTAAGATCCAATGGCTAAGATTAAATTAGCATTTATCCCACATCAGATTCTTAATTAATTTTGTTGTCTTTGGAGCACCTATATAAACCCAATAAATTCTTTACAAATTTTTGCACCAAACCTTTCATATCTTGGGTTTATATAAGTGAGCAACTCTAAATTTTAAGAGTAAGCCACTGATTTTTAGGATCCTTAAGTCTAATTGACTAGAGGAACCTCGAGTTAAAAGTTTTGAGGTATTTGCCTAGGCTAGCACAAAGGGAAAAATACTTGTGCACTCGATGCGTAGTCTTGCAATTGAGTTTTGGCTTTGGTGTGTGCATCTTTGGAGGCCACACACTTGGGTGGCTCTTTGGAACGTGGAAGAGCTTGCTGAGTTCGAGAAAAACTTGTAGATTGGAGGGAGGATTGGAGAAGTCTTCGGTTCAAGTAAGTCTTTTTCTTTCTTTATTTTAATTATAGTTCTTATGATAGTTAGCATGTTTAGGTTTATGTTCTTTGCATGTTTTATGAGTTTTTATGCTTAGAATATATAGTAACATGCCTAGGTTTGTAGAATAATCAAAATAAATGGGTCTTGGGCAAAGGGATAACATCATCATAATTTGATTTTTTCTTGATTTTCCGTTGCGCACTCGCGGCCGCTTCCCAACAGTTCTCAATAAGGAAGATTGGTAGTCGAATTTCCGGAGTGCTTGCAGAGTTGATCCGCTTAGAGACTTCAGAGGTCTCGAAGATACCGTGGGGTACAGGCTCGAGGAGTTCTTCGAGTTCTTGTAGTCTAGAGGTACTAGAGTCGGTGGAGTTACCACCATAGGTCTGTTACAATCACTGTAAGTTTTTCTCTTTATAGTGGATTTGGGCTGATAGCCGAGATACCCATAGTGGTTTTTTACTCGTACGAGTTTTTCATTTCATCACCAAAATAACTTGTGTTGATTTTGTGTGGTTGATATTTATTTTCTGCATTATTATTTATTGCCTGAATACTTTGCTTTGATCTATAATTGCGTAGACATAAAGTTGGGTGGTTGTTAATTTTATTAATCCATAGACACGTTAATTAACACTTGTCTTAGTTAATTGTGATAAATTCCGCATAGGGTTTGAACCTTAAATAAACTCGAAATTTCAATTGGTATCAGAGCCTGAACTCAATCCTTGACCCGTTAGCTATGTAACTTAGTCAACCCTTAAATTGTCTCTAATTCTTTGATGGGACTGAATATTTCTATTGGAAGGTTCGCATGAGAGCGTTCCTTAAGTCCTTAGAAGAGAGGGTCTGGATGACAGTAGAATACGTGTGGAAACCAACTATGGTTATAGTTGATGGAGTCTCTTCCCCTAAAGATAAACTGACATGGACCAATGATGATTTTGACGCTAGCAATAGGAATGTTGTGATATTTTATATCGTACCGCAAGTGTACGGTGTCAAGTTTTAGTGTAAATCAGTGAAAGAGTGTCGAACCCACAAGGATTGCGTTAACTCGCACTAAATACTACAATTGATAATCCTAACTTTATTTAGAAAACAAATAATAAAGATTTTAATAAATAAATATAAAAACAATTTGATAGGAGGAACTAATACGATAGAGATTCTGGATCATGATTTCACTTAGCTATCGCATATGTATTTGTCATGCCAATTAATCATTGTTCAGTTATATTGTTTATAAGTCAAGACTCCTAAAATATCAACTCCCTCTCTCAAGTGCCGAGTGAAAATATCAACAACTATAGACTTCGATATCTCTATAAAAATCAAATAGTTAACAACTCTTTACACTTTGTGATTCTATATTAACGACTTCAAATGAACTACCTATTCTCTCGAATTCTATAAAATCCTAGGTCATACTCTCTAGATCCATTCAAAATCCCCTCTCTCGAGTGATAGATTCTAAACATTCATCATCTTCAATTGTGGCCAACAATCAAGAAGCAGTAAGCTCAAAAGAATATAAATAAATCAATAAGACTTCATAACAAAATTAGCAAACAATTATAAGGTTCAAGCATCGATTACATCATTCTCCAGAATTAAGGAGTTTAGTTCATGACAATAGATAAAAACAATGATAAACAAGTCATGAATCTAATGGAAATCATTAGAGTTCTAAGAAATAAATAAGATTATAAAACCCGAATTGAATCTCTTCCTCTTCGGATGTCACCGCCTTTGTCTCTTCTTGTTGCTCTTCAATCCTCCTCATTTGATCTCTAAAAATATGTGTTTCTGTGTCTTGTGCTGTGTATTAGCCTTCTTTTTGATTTTTGGACGAACTAATCTATTTATAATGGAGCCCTGATGTCATTGGGTATCTTAAAAACCCTAAAAATTGAAGTCTTGAACACGCGCATTTATCTCCGCAGCGCCGCGGCTTGGTAAATTGGCGTTGCGACGCTTGTGTCTCTGGAATGTGAATGGAGTAGTGTCTGCTTGAGGGCGCTGCAGCGCCTCATTCTCGGGATTCTGTGTGGCAGCATTAGGCGATGCAGCGCGAGTAGGTAGGACCTCGGCGCCTTGGTCTCAATCTTTTGGATGGGACACTGGTCTTCTCGCTGGCGCTGCGGTGCCAGGTCTTGGGCGTCGCGGCGCTAGTAATAATTTTCTCACTGGTTCCTACATTCTTTTTCATGTGCTCCCATACATGTCCAATGCATCCGTATGGTCCCAAAACACGTGCAAATGTCCCGAGATCCATGTATTAATGCTCCTATAAATAAAACATAAAATAAACTATAAATGACATTAAATGGCACGAAACATAACAAAATAATAGGCTAATAATGCCATAATAAGTGGGTATAAATCACACTTATCAAGGAACAACAAGGAAATTAATGTCATTCATGGTGCTATTTGCTCGGCAGAATTTAGGAGAATTTTCATGTGTGAAATAGTCAAGGATGCTTGGGACATCCTGTAGACTGTGCATGAGGGCACACTGTCTGTTAAAAATAATAGACTTCGGGATCTTGCTACTTGGTTTGAGGTCGCCCAAATGAAAGATGATGAGACATTTGATGAGTTCTACAATGATATTAATGATGTCGTTAACCCAAGCTTTAATCTAGGTGAGACTATTCCTACTAATAAAATAGTAAGGAAATTCATTAGATTCATGTCTGATAAGTTCCTACCGAAAATCACCGTCATCGAGGAAATCAATGACCTCGATCAGTTTAAACTATACGACCTTATAGGAAAGCTGATGGTTTATGAGAAGAAGCTTTCTGGCTATAGAAAGCCCAAAACCATAGCGTTGAAGACCACAAAGGAAGTTGCTCATAATCCATCTAGCGATGATGATGATACCCTCACAGATCATGATTTGGCCATGTTTGCAAAGAAGATTAAGAAATTTCTTAAACTGAAGAAGAATGATCGAAATGGTAATATGGATAGGGAAGATGAGCCTAGAGAGAGTAGGCATTGTAGAATGGAGTCTAGAGAGGATAGGGGTAGCAAACCCCGAGGTATCCAATGTCATAAGTGTGAATGTTATGGGCATATTTGATCTGAGTGCCCCACATACCTTAAGGCTAAAGGTAAGAGAGTCATGGCAGCCTCCCTTAGTGATTTAGAAGGTGGCTATACTTGTGATGAACTCCTAAGAATAAGAGAAACTATATGGATTTTATTGCTAGTGTGACTGATGAGAGAGAGAATGATGTTAATGAGGTTGATTCAGAAGTCTCTCTCGATGAGTCTGTAGATGAGGATAGTCTTTAGTTAGCTTATGCTGAACTATTTAATTAGAGTTTAACTATCAAGAAGACGAACATAGAGGTCAATAAGAGGCTGGATGAAGTATAGCTAGAAAAGAATTAAGCTCAAGCTAAGTTTGAACACAGCCTTGTGATGGTAGATGAGCTAGAGGAGAGGAATGAGGGTCTAGTTGATAGAGTCAACTCCTTAGAAACTCAACTTGAAGATACTAGAACTCAGTTGTCTGCATTTTCTAATGGGAATAAAAAACTAGATCGCATGTTATGGATTAGCTTTTAGCCTAATTGTGATAAGGCGTCATCGTCTAGAGCTGTGTCTAACCCTCCTAAACATGACTTAGGTAAGAAGCCTGTTGGGTGTAGTCATGTGTTTCCTCAGTTTATTCCTTGTTTTATGTCCCAACCTCAATCTAGAGGTGTGATGGATAAACCTCGGTCTCATTCGAGGTTTGTGTATGTTTACCATCATTGTGGCAAGGCATGACACATTAGGCGTAGGTGCTTTATGCTGCAAAAACATAAGAAAAGACCTAAGATTGTGTCACCTAGATTTGAATCCTAAAATCTAGTGTTTCAAGTTTCTGCACTAGCTAAACAGACGCAAATCATTAGTGAGAAACTTACTATGTTGACTGGGAATACTCAAGTGAAAGAGATTCCTAGAAAGGTTTGGGTGAGGAAGCAAGATGACTTCTCATCTACTTCTGAATGCCTTAATAGGCATGATGAGAGTGCACTTCGGTGTAACTCTTGTTAGAAGTTGTATTTTTCTTCTCATTGCATGTGTGTGTGTGCGTATGTTTTATGATTCTACACGTTTATTTTCTTTTCACTGCATATGGGTGTGTGTCTGTTTTATTTTTGTTATATGTTCCTTGGTATATAGGATGGAAACCCGAACATAAATTTCATAGCCGATTCCGAATGGACGGTAGTATCATCTGTACTCGGGATAAAACTCCACGTACCATTGGATATTGACAAGCCGTTTTGAGTCTCTACATTTTTTTTGGTTAAAAACTGGAAAAAATAAAAAATAATAATAAGACCAAAAATATTTTTTTCTGGCTTGTTAGAGCATGAAAAGTTTGTTGCATGTGATCATAGTGTGTAGGATATATGTTTATGCATGTGTAATATGCTTTTATTTTTCTTAATATTCTATATGCATTATTGTGTGTGATAAAAACCTTGATATATTTTGTGATTGCATTTCACATACACTTTTTCATTTTTAACGAGGCTTGGTCGTATGTATGAGTTTTTGGACGACAATCTAATATCTACCATACTTAGCTCAATAAATAGTGTGACATTTGACTAGATGACCTTGTGTTATCCCCTTGTAAAAATAAAAAAAATAAAAAAATTTACATGAGTCTCAAATGAAAAATAGCCAATGAGCCAAATTCAAAAGATAAGGGCAAAACCTTTCACTCGAAAGAGTTTTTATTATGAGCTCATCTTATTTTTGGGGAGAAAAATATAGCATGCAACCAATGTTGCTTCTTTTCAGGTCCTAGTGGTGCTGGGTTTGAACACATATTTTGTGGACTTGGTTTGTTAAGAGATGGAATTTCTTTGGCTGTGTCTCGCTCATAAAATAAGGTCTTAAGTCTTGATTCGTTGTGCACATATTTTCCATGCAAGTACTTGATATGCCTTAGTGTTTATGTCATATGCATGCGTGTCGTATTTAGCAAAATTTAAAGTGATGCATATTATTTCATGTCATAAACAGCTGATTACTGACTGGTATCATTGTACTTGCTTGAAGTGTTGTTTCAGTCCATTTTGACTTTTTTTTCTCATTATGAGCATGTGTATGATTCATGTCATTGCATACCCTTTTTGGTGCATATTTGTGAGTCTTGATTTTACTTCTCTGGTGTTATTTTTGCTAACTGAGTGGGCCTGTTAGTGAGGGGGAGTAATTCATGTTTGCATATACTCTTGCATGTGTTGTTTATCCTGATATCTTCACCCTTTTTCATTTCGTGACAAAAAGGGAGAGAGTAGTAAATGGGAGAGTATTAGTATATGAGAGTCGTAGTATATCCATTTGATATCTTCGTTTAAGGGGAGTAGGATATCTACTATCTATTTATACATGCATGAGTTTTATTATTGCTTTATCTGTTCTTTATAACTCATGTGCTTTTCATGGTATATTCTTGTTTGTGGATGTTTCAGATAAGTAGGTTATTTGCTGAGGTGGCACTGATTTCAAGATTACTTAGTTAGGTATTAGATCGAGTGTTAATGTAATAAGTCACTGTCTTGATGGTTGGAAGTTAGCTATTTTCATTTTTGGGTCTTTTACCGTAGTTTTTGTATTAGGTAATATTTTGTCACGGAATGCCAAAGGGGGAGATTGTTAGTTCCATTTTTATTAGAAATTTCCGTAACAAAATAAGTTCAATTGAGTTGTAATGAGTCTTGAAGATCTCAAAGCAATTGGACAAGTATTTGGACAAAATCTGATGGAGTTATCCGAGTGATATTCACTCTTTTGAATATTCCAGAATATTTAGAGCTCAAATTGACATGAGGTTAGTTGCATTGGAAATTAGACTCGAAGACGATCGCGTACATATAAAGAACGTATGATTTGGCCAATGGACGAGAAAGTTACAAGTGTTTTAAGTTGCCCCTGAAAACCAATCTGCGACCCGCGTTCGTGTGGCGTTCGTATTTGAGTTCGAACGTTTTGAGGCAGAAACTTTGCGTTTGAAGTGCATTCGAACGTCCCTGCGTAAGTAGGTTATTTTAGACACGTTTTTAAGCTAAAATAACACTAGGAAATCCTTTCCTTTGCCCTACCTATATAAACAAACATTAAGCCACATTCACAAGTGTTGAAAACACATTATCTTGAGCCTCAACACATTCTTAGTTTTCAATCTTCTTGTTCTCACCTTGAAGACTTATTTGTTTTTCTTGTCTTCTTTGTTTGTGGTGAGATTGATCTTTGTTAAACCATAAACACATCAAAACTCAATTTCCTAAACCTTCAGCGTTCTCAAGGAGAAAGATTGGTAGTCGGAGTTCCGGCGTGCTTGCAGAGTTGATCCGCTCAGAGACTTCAGAGGTTCTAAAGAAACCGTAGGGTACGGGTTCAATGCGTTCTTCAAGTTCTTGCAATCTTGAGGTACTAGAGTCGGTGGAGTTGCCACCATAGGTCTTTTACCATCACTGTATTTTTTTCTCTTTATAGTGGATTTGGGCCGGTAGCCGAGATACCCGGAGTAGTTTTTTACTCGCACGAATTTTTCACTTCGTCACCAAAATAACTTGTGTTGATTTTGTGTGGTTGATATTTATTTTCTGCATTATGAGTTGCCACCATAGATCTATAATTCTATAGACATAAAGTTGGGTGGTTGTTAATTTGATTATCTGCGTCTATTTTACAGGATCCCCCATAGCCTTTAGCGAGACTTTATGGATTTTGTATGGAGACTTCATTGGATGTTGGATATTATGAATTTGTAAGTCACCTAGCGGTCCCATTTGAACTGCATATGTATTTTATGTCTTTTGCATATTTTGAGTAATGAGCACTTACGGCTCACTTGTATATAGATTATAGAGTTCATGACATTGTATATGATTTATGAATATATTCATTATGATATTATGTGGGCACGGATCCCTTTTTAAACATTTATGGAATTGTTTACAATTACATATGTTAAATGTTGCATCACGTTTGTCGTATCGTGAGTATGGTGTTTGGTCTGTTAAGCCGAGGGAGGCTGGTTACGCCAGTAACACTCCGATTTTCTCAAGGTGTTACATCTCTTATAAATTTTGGAAGAAAATATTTGTGTGTTCTATTTTCTTTTTTGTAATTTCTCATTCTTTTATTAATAAAATTATGTGTTTTATTCAAATCATGAGTAGTTAATTTATATCCAACTGGAGCAAGATGGTGAAGCTTTTGATATAAAAATAATAAATAATTTTTGCTTATGATATAAATATAAATTGTGTTATTTCCCAATTAATATTTACATTTTTAATAATTCTTGTTTATGTGGAAGTCTTAACTCTCTGTAGACAAGTTTATTGACTATCACACATAATACTTGAACATCATTATTTATTTTATTTCCTGTTTATTTAATATTTGTATTTATTATTTATGGTGGAGTCTTGAATCTTTCTAAACAGTCAATGGATCTGTCATTGTGGATTTATATTGACTGATGAATTAAAAAGTGCACATTTATTAAAAGAAAAATTAATCATTTTACACTTGTGGTTTCATTAATCCCCTTAATTTAGCATATTTATAAAATAATAATTAAATTTATGTTTTATATATTTTTATTGTGATTTTTATTTCTTATGTAGGTGATGCATAACTAAAAAAATGGACATGACATGTGGATTTTGGAGGCCAAAAACTTGAAAGAGCGTTCTAACATGTACAAATTCAGAAATTCCAGCCCTACGTAATTTCATATTTTGGCCATAATTTTTTACTCCGATATCGGATTGAAGTGATTCTAGTTCCAGATGAAAGAAGACTCAAATATCTACAACTTTTATGTTGACAAGATTTTCTAGTTCGGAAGTTTTCAAGACCGAAATTGATGAAAATTCCAAGTGTATTATATGTTATTATTAAAGTCAAATCAAATCAAAAATAAAAAATAATTAAATAATTTTGGTGGAAGGTCACCATTCACCTTTCGGTGGATGGAACCCTTCATCACATTCAATTGCTTAGCAATTTCAACAATTTCAAATGTAAAGAGGTGTTCTGCACCTCATTTTCTTCAGCATCTGTCATATGTTTCTCTCTGAAATTTTGTGAAGGGTTTAAGCTCTTGTGTGTTCTTATTTTATTAAAGTTTTCTTGTAATTTTTTTTTTTTAATAAAATTATGAGTATCTAATTTCTTCCTACCATGGTAAAGGGAGAAGGTTTTAATATGAAAATATAGATTAATCTCACTTATATTATAATATATAAATTAATCTAATGATTAATATTTAATTTAAATCTGGATTAATTATTGACAAATTTTGTTACCGTCGATATGGATGGTTTTATTTATTTGGCATAATTGAGTACCTAATTGGACTTGTTATAGACAACAGCTATTATCGCCTTTATGGCTGATTTCATATGTTTTGGCATAATTATTTCCTGAAATAAATTAATTGAGTAATAATGATAATTTATATATTATAAAAAGTGAGATTTCTAAATTTGAAATATTAAAATTGGATCCCCTAGCCCTAACATTTTATTTTATTGTTGCAGTCCAATTTAAAATTTTTAATTACTTCAAACAATTCATTTTTTTTCTTTTCACTTAATTATGATTTTATCATTAAATATATTCATTGTAGATCGACCCCGGACTTACCAGGTTATTTTATTACTTCAACACTCTTATACTTTGGAGTTAAAGAACCACTTTGTGAGCGTGTCAAGTTTTTGGCGCCCTTGCCGGGGAATATAATTTAGTAAATAGAATAAAAATTTCCCCCTCACAGAACAAACTCCTTTAAAAAGAGAATCACAACTTTCAAACCAGAGTCGAGGGAAACATTTTACCAATGTTGGGAGAGGTTTAAAGAGATGTTAAATGTTTGTCCACATCACGGGTTTGAAACATTGAGGCTGGTCGCCTACTTCTACTAGGGTTTAACACCCCAAGGTAGACAAGTAGTGGAAATGATGTGTAATGGTGAGTTTAGGTACAAAAATCCCGAAGATGCACTAAATTACCTAGAACACATAGCAGAGAATGCACAACAATAAGACACAGTTGGTACTTATGAGTCGTTTGTAAAACCACAGCCATCTGGTAAAGGTATGTTTAACCTTAGGGAAGACCATTACCTTTTTGCTAAGTATGCATCTCTAGCTAAAAAAGTTGAGGCATTAGAAATGAGGAAGAGTGATCATGTCAAGTTAGTTCAAGAAGTCACATGTCAAATCTGTAATTCAAATGAACATGTCACACAAGTTTGCCCAACCTTGCCAGCCCTACAAGAATGTCTTCATGACCAAGTCAGTTCCATAAACACTTTCAATAGACCAAATCCAAACTCATACTCCCAACCTACAATTCATGTTGGAGAAATCATCCAAACTTCAATTGAAGGAACGATAACCAAGCACAACCATCGCAACAACCTCCTCAGGTACACCAGAATTCCAAAACTCCCAGAATTACGCATCATATGTCCCATCGCCTAAGAAAATCATTGAGGATACCTTGTATGCATTCATTGAGAAACATGAAGCCGTCAATAACCAAAATATAAAACATTGATTGATCTGAGAGTTACTTTCTCCAAAATCAAATCTTCTTTGACCATTAATGAGAAAGGAAAGTTTCCTGCAAAACCATAACCAAACCCTAAGAGTCATCAAAACCCCCACGAGGGTAGTTTTGGTAGTCAACACATAGACCAAGTCAAATCTGTTATTACTCAACGCAGTGGTAAAGTCATCCACGGACTTATTCTTGAACCTCGCGAAGTTTAAAGTAAATCAGATTCAAAGGGTAAGGAAAAGGTTGATGAACTATTACCTATCGTTGATGATAATAATTTTTCTCAAGCACCTATATTTCCTCGAGTATTAAAAACAAAGAAATTGAATCATTCCCTAGAGATTTATGAAATATTCAAATAGGTAAAGGTCAATATTCATTTGTTAGATGTCATCATACAGATACCATCTTATGCCAAATTTCTGAAAGACTTATGCACCATTAAAAGAAAACATCAGGTAAGAAATAAAGTTTTTCTAGCTGAACAGGTAAGTTCTATTCTCTCAACCAATAATGCATTAAAATATAAAGACCCTGGTTGTCCAACTATTTCATGTATTATTGGAAATCAAAAAATTGAACATGTTTTGCTTGATCTTGGAGCCAGTGTAAATTTACTATCATTTTCGGTTTACCAACAACTTAATATTGGCGAGTTAAAACCAACTTCAACTACTCTTTTACTTATCGATAGATCAGTCAAAGTACCGAAAGGAATTGTTGAAGACGTGTTATTACAAGTCGATAAATTCATATATCATGTGGATTTTATTGTCTTGGAAACAAAACCTGTAGCAGACAGCTATAAGCCAATTCATGTAATACTTGGTCACCCATATTTAGCAACAGCTATTGCTTTAATCAATTGCAGGAATGAAATCATGAATTTTTCATTTGGCAATATGATGCTGGAGCTTAATTTTTTAACATGTACAAACAACCATACGATGAGGACAGTGAAAACGAGAGCATAGAACTAAATGAACCAATTTTAGAGGAACGTATTCACGGGAGTTTATCCGATCCCATGGAAATTTGTACTGCTAATTTTCTTGAATCAAGTACGCAATTAAATTCAGATATTCCTAAAGATTTTTTACTTGATTGTTCAAATGTACTAGAAGAAGATGGAGATAAATAAAATTATGAGGAACTAGAAGCACTGGAAGAAGAAACATATGAGGAAACACCCAAATTGGAGTTAAAGACTTTCCCAGAAAGATCGAAGTATGCATTTCTTGGAGATGAACAAATTTACCATGTGGTAATTTCTTCCTCTCTCACAAGCGATCATGAAGGTAAGTTGTAAAATATATTGAGAGAACATAAACTGGCAATTGGATGGACTTTAAAAGATATAAAAGGCATTAATCCATTGATCTGCACACACAGAATACATTTAGAAGATAATGCTAAGACATATCGTCAACCCCAAAGAAGATTGAATATGCACATGAAATAAGTGGTAAAAACAAAAGTCCTTCAATTTCTTGATGTAGGCATTATTTATCCTGTTTTCGATAGTAAGTGGGTAAGTCCTACACAATTTGTGCCTAAAAACTCTGGAATAAATGTCATAAAAATGATAAAGGAGAATTAATTCCAACTCGAATCACATCTTGTTGGCGTATGTGCATTGATTATAGAAAACTAAATGACGCCACTAGAAAATATAATTTTCCTTTTGATGGAGTTGGTGCTTGGAGTGCCACTCCGATTTGTACATTTCATTATCTAGTAATAAAAGAACTATTTTTTTCATTTCATACTTTATTAATGGTATTGTCATTATGTGTATTAGATTGATGTATAGATATGCTAAGAATGACATCGACCTTAGAATAGTCTTGACACTAGGTGTAAACTATTCTTAAAATAAATATTCATAATCGTTGATTTTGGAATACGGTCGAATTCCTATAACCTAGAAGACTAGCACATGTCGTATATTGGAATTGGAGTTCCAATGGTTTAACCCGATGTACCATGAGTTTTGGAACTCGTATAGATATATGGGTATTCGTTGAAGCGAATACTGAATGACTCACATGTGATTCCTAATAGTTGGAATTACACACCACCATCAATAGTAATATCCTCGAGTCGAGTAGCATATGTAATCCTTTGACTATAAGATAGCATTGATTTTGTGTGAGGTCTGCCACACTTTGGTGCAATGTATGTCAGAAACCTTTCATGGTATGGCCTCTAGATGTTCGTTGGGTGTGGACCGATGCACTCAGTAATAAAGTGCGAAGCAAGATAGTATCTGTCGACCCATATGTGTACCACAAGGAGTTTAGGTATCCATGTGAGTAAGTGATGAGTGGTAAATCTATCACTATTTCCCACTCATTTAACCTAAAATTTTGTATAGTTTCTTGAGTCTTGTGAATATTTTGATGTGTTTTGTGTTATTTTGCAGATAAATAAAGTTTAAGGACATTCTGGAGGTGATTTGGAGCAAAACTGTGAAAATTGGCAAAAAGGGCAAAATGGTAATTTCTCTGCGTCGCGACGCGACGCCTAACGTGCGCCGAGTACTTGCTAACGTACGCCGGGTCAACGGGTCAGAATCTGAAAAGTTGACTTTGCTAACGTGTGTCGTGCCACGTGTCACCATCACAGCCGAGCTGCTAACTTGCGCCTGCCACGTGTCATCATCCTAAGATGCCGACAATCATCATCTACGCTAAAATGCACCTGCCACATGTCAAAATCTCAGCGGATCACACTAAAATACGCTTGGACACGTGTCGCCATCACATGTTGCCGACATCAAAAGTCAACTGCCGACATAACAGTGCCACGTGTCACGATCTCGCGAAGCCAAGAAACACGTGTCGAAGATCAACGCGCGTCGCGACGCTCGCTTGGAGTCGCGACGCGCACCCTTTACCCGAGCCTATAAATTCAGCTCGACGTTTCAGTTTTAGTTGTACCATTCTCTCTCACTTCTTTGATGTAAAGAGAGAGTTTCTCTCTCTAATTTCTTTTAGTTTTTAGTTTTTTTTAGTTTTGTAAATAATTTTAATTACGTTTTGTAATAATAGTATTTTACTTTCTTACTTTTTATAGTTTTTACTATTCACCATGAGGAGGTAACTTCCCCAGCTATGGTGAAAGGTAATTCTTTTACTATTACTATTTAGATTAATCTCTCTTAAAAATAATATATTCACTATTTAAAATATTGACTTAAAAAGGATACCGCCAGATTGGTCGGTTGGTAATTCATTTAAATATGGTTTAAACCTGACTAATCAAGGATACCGCCAGATTGGTCGGTTGGTAATTAAATTTTCTTACCGCCTATATGGCAGGTTTATTTTGGTTCCGCCTTTATGGCTGGATTGGACTTAATTTGATTTAATCAGGTTACCGCCTATATGGCTGGTTGGTAAAATAATCTCAAGTTAATATATTATATTAATGAAGATATCTAAATAGTAAATAGTAAAAGTTGAACATTTTACCTTAGCATTTTATTTTATTTTATTTTTCAGCTTTTACTTTATGTCTTTTACTTTTCAGCACTTTTACTTTATGTCTTTTACTTTTAAGTTTTTACTAGCCCTAGTTATGTGTTAGTTATCTGGGGTTGTGATGAATTCTAATATCACCGGTTTATAAGGGGTTATTTTATAGTTTGGGTAATTTAAAGGTTTACTTATTAAGTCTTAAGCTTAATGCTTCTTGTTGTCTGATCACCAATAAGATTGATGTGGTAAATCTAAAATGAACTAGACATAGGGATTTTAGGTTTCAGCCTTAGACTTAATAGCCCACGATCTTCCTTGAGGATAGATAACCCTTTAATAGATTTCCTTACAGGATAGACATATACATGTCGGGCGGGGGTAGCCATAATTGGAACTTAAACTTAATGAATCCATATAATTTGGTTGAATAGACATATGGTTCAATTGGGTTAAACTGGGTATTTGCGTCTGACCATTGACAGAGGCTTTTGCATAATTTAGTGTTACAGTTAGTAAACCGATTTATTACACAAACATGAATAACCACTTCATCTTTTAAATGATATTATAATGATTCACAACCCTAGATCTTTGTGTCTTTTGTTATTTTCCTTAATATTCTCTTTTGTCTTTTTATTTATTTATTTATTTAGCAATTCCACAATCAATCAAATCAATCAAGTAATCATTCCCTTCTCCCTCAATTAGATATTTGTAAATAAATAGATTCAACAATTAATAACAACAGTATGAATTAAGTCCTCGTGGGATCGATATTTTTATACTACTTGAACGATACGTGCGCTTGCCTTATACGTGTGTGTTTACGCCGGTCAAGTTTTTGGCGCCGTTGCCGGGGACTTATTTTTCTTGAGTTGTTAACTTTGAAGCTATATAATTTACTTGTATCTAATTTTCTTTATTTTTATCTGTAACTTTTATTTCTTTATTTTTCAGGTGATTAAAAAATGGAACATTATTGGGAGATCTAGAAATTACGAGCCTTACAAGAAGATACACCCAAAATCTGGGAGCAACAGTCCGGTTTTCTGAGGCCTGTTGTCCAGCCTAATAACTATCACTGGATGCCAGAACCAAGCAATTTTAGATTTGCTCAACAGAACGAAATAGGGAGATGTGTAATATGTGATGGTAACCACCCGAGCGATCAATGTATATACCTTTCAGAGTGGCAGAATTATTGGAATCATTCAAGGTACGAGGAATCATCACATTTTCCATCTTATCCACCTCTACCTATGATCTTCATCAGGAACCAGAACCATCAGAGTCAAGCGGTGTCTATACAGAGAATGACAGATCAAGTTAGACAATTAACAGATAACCTGAATCGCATATCTCACGGAGAAGATTCAAATACTACTGAAGAAGCCTTTCAATATCCTGAGATTCATCATGACATCATAACAGAGGATGAGGCTGAGCAGTATCAAGAATCAGAGGTATCAATTCAGGAGCCTGAACCAACAAAGTCTCAATTTGATTTTTATTATTCTGACTCTGACGAGGACAAATAAGCTGAGCTATTTGTACCAACTGCACCAACAACGGAGGATCAAACTTTCAACCCTCAAAATGAAGACCTTGGAGCATGCTTTACCATGATGTTTGATGAAGATCTACCTGAACCTTCCATTCCAGTCATATCAGAGGATGAAGACCTAAAATCTGACATTTCTTTTCATCCTCAGGTTGACAATTTTGAAGCATGTATTTCACAGATGACAGATGAAGAGCTGAATATGGAAATTTTCAAATACATCTGTGAAGAAAAGGTGGAGCAAGAAGTAGAGCAAATGAAGGAGCAATTGTCAGACCAAATTGAAAATTCAGAGCATTCAGGAGAAACTTCATTGTATCGGGGAGTACAATTCAAAGAAATCACCCAGAAGCTTGACAGAATGAAACTTCCATTCCAAGTCAAGTACCATACGAGACCTCCTGATTTTCTTTCTTTCTTTTCAGGAACCACTGGAGCAACAAATGTTAAAAAGGTGGCACAAGCACTGAATGAGACAAAATTCTTTTTGCCACTTTACTGTTGGAAGAGACCCTTCAAAAGCAACGCTCATGGGATTGTCTTTAATCGGACATCCAAAACGACGCTGAAACCTCCTTAACAGATAGATTTCAGTCACGTCTGGCTGAAGACGAAAAATTTAGCGCTAGCAGGGAGGCAACCCATGCAATTTGTTGTAATTTTTGTTTTCATATTTTGTGTATACATGTTGTAGAGTTTTTAATTTTGTGTGTGTATTTTTTTTGTAGGGAAAAGCACAAACGGAGCATTTTAAGACAGAAGGAATGGTGTTTGGCAATCAGAAAGAATAGAGCTAATTCATTTGTGATGGCTGAATAAAGAATGAATTCTTAAGACGCATCCTAATGAATTTATACTAAGCGAGTGGCGTATTGCGTACACAATTATGTTGCCTTAATTATTGCTTTGTTTTTCTTTTCTGTTGTAATTATCTTTATTTTCGTAGACAGGATCCATACTTTTTGACCTTTCATGATTTCTTTTGTTGTTTAGCAAACAAACGTCCTCTGGAAGATATTAGTGCTATTATTACTCACCCTTTTCAGGTTCTATAAATTCAATTCATCATTGCACTTTTGAAGACATCCAGATTTGAGAAAGAAATACATAAAAAAATGGAAGCCACTTCAAGAAGACGAGTTGAGAACATTTGTGTGCTTTGCGGTAGTAGTGTTGGTACTAAGCCACAATACGTAGAGGCGGCACATGAATTGGGTCGAGTCTTAGATGCAAGGAATATGAACTTAATATATGGCGGAGGCAATCTTGGACTTATGGGGATCGTTTCAAAGGCTGTACAAGAAGGAGGCAGTCACGTTTTGGGAATCATCCCAAAACCCTTGGCAGAGGCAAATCTTATTGGATCATCAAACGGAGAGGAACTGATCGTGCTAGGTATGTCCGAACGACTGGTAGAAATGATTAACCGTGCTGATGCTTTTATTGCTTTGCCAGGTGGCTTGGGTACACTGAAGGAAATTTTTATTGTGCTATCTTTGGGCGAACCTGAACATACACCAGAAACCAATTGGGCTGTTTAACGTTGATGGATTTTATGATTTTCTTTGTGTGTTTCTTGATGATGCCCGAAGAAATGGGTTCGAGTCAAAACCTTTGAAAGAACTCATCTTTACTGCCAGAACTGCTCTGGATCTAATAGACCCACTCTTAGCCTATGAACCACAAATTGACCCTGTCCTTTCAAAGATAAATTGGTCCGAGGACGATCGTGGTAAGAGGCGTCGTGTTAATCTGGATCTTAACCTTTAATTTCCTGTAGAATTTCAGCTAACCATGTATTATCTTCTAAACTCTTCTTTCTAATATTTAAGACATTGTGGACAATGTCTCATTTAGGTTTGGGGGAGGGAATTAGTTGATTAGTACCTTATTTTTTTTAGTTTGTGTGTTATTTTTATTTTTAGTCCAAAATTTTTCGAAAAATACAAAAAATTTTGAAAAGTTTTCAAAAATTACAAAAATATTTTGCGTTTTTGTGTTTTTTAATTTTAAAAATGTGAAATTGGTAAGAGATGGCTGAGTAAGGAGTTTTCACTCCTGAGACGTATCTTAAAACCATTTTTTCGGAATAAGTTATTTTTTTTTTATTTCCTTTAAATTATTTAATTTGTGAATTCTCCTTACACTGACTAAAATGGATCTTCATATGCTCAGTTGACAGGTATTATCAATACATACATAGTAACATACGGACATGAGTTATAAATGAAAAGTTTGTAATATTAGTGCTCTAGTTTAATTGGAGGAAGCATCTCAAAAAGCAATGGAGTAAAAAAATCTGAGATCCGAGTTATTAAGTCTTTAAGGGTGTTTTAACACCTAGTGCCCTAAAACCAACTAGTTTGGGAGTCACTGGCCCAAAGCTCACTACATGGATCAAAGATGCTGCAAAATATATATATATCTGAAGTCTGAGTAATTAAGTCTGTATGGGTGTCTTAACACCTGGTGCCCTAAAGCCAACTGGTTTGGGAGCCACCGACCCAAAACTCACTACATAGACGGAAGGTATTGTATATAAATAAAAAAAAAAATCAAAGAAAAAAAATCAGAAAAATTATTCCATTGCTACAAAAAGGTGTGAATCTGATAGAACTTTAGGACAAAAATATTACTCTCTTATCAACTACACTTATGACTGTTGTGGGCAAAAATGAGTTGTTTAATATTATGTTGGATGTTATATGGATAATGGTAAAAATGATCGGAGAATTTACTTATTCAGTAATTTAGAAAGAAACAAAACAACTAGTAACTTTGAGTAGAAGTTTCACCTAATTAGTCACTAACTTCTTTATTCTCTTTTCGCTTGTCTTTTTGCTTTTGTGCGCATTAGTTTCACTACCTTTTTACTTTTATAAAATGTTTGTGGGTATCATTGTTGTAAACCCTCACGAGACTACAACTCGTCCACTAGGGACACCTAGGAGTTTAAAGGCTTGTTGCATATGCTAAATGCAATCGTGATCCCTACGAAAGTGGCTTAGTTAAATTTTATTATGTTATTTTATTCTATGTTTTGCTCGAGGACTAGCAAAATATTAGGTTTGGGGGTGTGATGAGTGGTAAATCTATCATTATTTCCCACTCATTTAACCTAATATTTTGTATAGTTTCTTGAGTCTTGTGAATATTTTGATGTGTTTTGTGCTATTTCGTAGATAAATAAAGTTTAAGGACATTCTGGAGGTGATTTGGAGCAAAACTGTGAAAATTGGCAAAAAGGGAAAAATGGTAATTTCTCCACGTCGCGACGCCTAATGTGCGCCGAGTACTTGCTAACGTGCGCCGGGTTAACGAGTCAGAATCTGAAAAGTTGACTTTGCTAACGTGAGATGTGCCACGTGTCACCATCACAGCCGAGCTGCTAACTTGCGCCTGCCACGTGTCATCATCCTAAAATGCCGACAATCATCATCTACGCTAAAATGCACCTGCCACGTGTCAAATTTTCACCGAATCACACTAAAATACGCCTGGACACGTGTCGCCATCACATGTTGCCAACATCAAAAAGTCAACTGCCGACATAACAGTGCCACGTGTCACGATCTCGCGAAGCCAAGCAACATGTGTCGAAGATCAACGCGCGTCGCGACGCGCACCCCTTACCCGAGCCCATAAATTCAGCTCGACGTTTCAGATTTAGTTGTACCATTCTCTCTCACTTCTTTGATGTAAAGAGAGAGTTTCTCTCTCTAGTTTCTTTTAGTTTTTAGTTTTTTTTTTTAGTTTTGTAAATAATTTTAATTACGTTTTGTAATAATAGTATTTTACTTTCTTACTTTTTACAGTTTTTACTATTCACCATGAGGAGGTAACTTCCCCAGCTATGGTGAAAGGTAATTCTTTTACTGTTACTATTTAGATTAATCTACCTTAAAAATAATATATTCACTATTTAAAATATTGACTTAAAAAGGATACCGCCAGATTAGTCGGTTGGTAATTCATTTAAATCTGGTTTAAACCTGACTAATCAAGGATCCGCCACATTGGTCGGTTGGTAATTAAATTTTCTTACCGTCTATATGGCAGGTTTATTTTGGTTCCGCCTTTATGGCTGGATTGGACTTAATTTGATTTAATCAGGTTACCGCCTATATGGCTGGTTGGTAAAATAATCTCAAGTTAATATATTATATTAATGGAGATATCTAAATAGTAAATAGTAAAAGTTGAACCTTTTACCTTAGCATTTTATTTTATTTTATTTTTCAGCTTTTACTTATGTCTTTTACTTTTCAGCACTTTTACTTTATGTCTTTTACTTTTAAGTTTTTACTAGCCCTAGTTATGTGTTAGTTATCTGGGATTATGATGAATTCTAATATCATGGTATGGCCTCTAGATGTTCGTTGGGTGTGGACCGATGCACTCAGTAATAAAGTGCGAAGCAAGATAGGATCTGTCGACCCATATGTGTACCATAAGGGGTTTAGGTATCCATGTGAGTAAGTGATGAGTGGTAAATCTATCACTATTTCCCACTCATTTAACCTAAAAAATTTATAGTTTCTTGAGTCTTGTGAATATTTTGATGTGTTTTGTGTTATTTGTAGATAAATAAAGTTTAAGGACATTCTGGAGGTGATTTGGAGCAAAACTGTGAAAATTGGCAAAAATGGCAAAATGGTAATTTTCCGCGTCGCCACGCCTAACGTGCGCCGAGTACTTGCTAACGTACGCCGGGTCAACGGGTCAGAATCTGAAAAGTTGACTTTGCTAACGTGTGTCGTGCCAAGTGTCACCATCACAGCCGAGCTGCTAACTTGCGTCTGCCACGTGTCATCATCCTAAGATGCCGACAATCATCATCTACGCTAAAATGCACCTGCCACGTGTCAAAAGCTCAGCGGATCACACTAAAATACGCTGGACATGTGTCGCCATCACATGTTGCCGACATCAAAAGTCAACTGCCGACATAACAGTGCCACGTGTCACGATCTCGTGAAGCCAAACAACACGTGTCGAAGATCAACGCGCGTCGCGACGCTCGCTTGAGTCGCAACGCGCACCCCTTACCCGAGCCTATAAATTCAGCTCGACGTTTCAGTTTTAGTTGTACCATTCTCTCTCACTTCTTTGATGTAAAGAGATAGTTTCTCTCTCTAATTTCTTTTTTTTTAGTTTTTTTTTAGTTTTGTAAATAATTTTAATTACGTTTTATAATAATAGTATTTTACTTTCTTACTTTTTACAGTTTTTACTATTCACCATGAGGAGGTAACTCCCCAGCTATGTGAAAGGTAATTCTTTTACTGTTACTATTTAGATTAATCTCCCTTAAAAATAATATATTACTATTTAAAATATTGACTTAAAAAGGATACCGCCAGATTGGTTGGTTGGTAATTCATTTAAATATGGTTTAAACCTGACTAATCAAGGATACCGCCAGATTGGTCGGTTGGTAATTAAATTTTCTTACCGCCTATATGGCAGGTTTATTTTGGTTCCGCCTTTATGGCTGGATTGGACTTAATTTGATTTAATCAGGTTACCGCATATATGGCTGGTTGGTAAAATAATCTCAAGTTAATATATTATATTAATGGAGATATCTAAATAGTAAATAGTAAAAGTTGAACCTTTTACCTTAGCATTTTATTTTATTTTTTTTCAGCTTTTACTTTATGTCTTTTACTTTTCAGCACTTTTACTTTATGTCTTTTACTTTTAAGTTTTTACTAGCCCTAGTTATGTGTTAGTTATCTGGGGTTGTGATGAATTCTAATATCACCGGTTTATAAGGGGTTATTTTATAGTTTGGGTAATTTAAAGGTTTACTTATTAAGTCTTAAGCTTGATGCTTCTTGTTGTCTGATCACCAATAAGATTGATGTGGTAAATCTAAAATGAACTAGACATAGGGATTTTTGGTTTCAGCCTTAGACTTAATAGCCCACGATCTTCCTTGAGGATAGATAACCCTTTAATAGATTTCCTTACAGGATAGACATATACATGTCGGGCGGGGGTAGCCATAATTGGAACTTAAACTTAATGAATCCTTATAATTTGGTTGACATAGACATATGGTTCAATTGGGTTAAACTGGGTATTTGCGTCTGACCATTGACAGAGGCTTTTGCATAATTTAGTGTTACAGGTTAGTAAACCGATTTATTACACAAACATGAAATAACCACTTCATCTTTTAAATGATATTATAATGATTCACAACCCTAGATCTTTGTGTCTTTTGTTATTTTCCTTAGTATTCTCTTTTGTCTTTTTATTTATTTATTTATTTAGCAATTCCACAATCAATCAATCAATCAAAGTCAATCAAGAATCATCTCTCTTCTCCCTCAATTAGATATTTGTAAATAAATATATTCAACAATTAATAACAACAGTAGGAATTAAGTCCTCGTGGGATCGATATTTTTATACTACTTGAACTATACGTGCGCTTGCGTTATACGTGTGTGTTTACGCCGGTCAGTAAGTCACGATTCTTAAAGACTTTGACCAAAGCCAATCACCTAGGGTGGATCACATCAGTTGTAAAGAATTGTGGACATGTCGACATGAGATGTGCGCCTTGGAAACTTGACGGTGTATTCTATGTTTCCCAAGCACAACTCGGATAGCCTATGACGGAGGGATTGTTAAACATATGTGATGACCTCGATTTGTATAGTTCAAAAAGGGTGTTCGTGTTCTTCGCGAATTCAGAGGTGGTCGAATCGCGTACATATTAGCTAAGCTTATATGATGAACGTGTCTGAACTTAAAGAGTCCTAATATGAAGTATACTCGTTGAGCACTTGGGTAGCCGATTAATTTTGATAAAGATAATATTCGATATTATAATTATCAACTAAGATAATCAAGTGTTATTGGATAATATTGATTATTTACTTTGACCTAATTGGATTAATTGGATTAATTCAATAATTACACAATGGCTTAATTGTAAAATCATAATTATCTCTACCATTTGAGGATATTATGGTAATTGTAAGTATGTAATAATAGGTGATTTTGGCTTGATTTAATTGGATTAAATCAAGGTGGTAAACATTTAACTAATCCATTTCCTAATCATTGGCTTGATTTAATTGGATTAAATTAAAGTATGAGAAAATGGAGATTATTCACACCTAATTATACATATTTGGACAAATTAGATTAAGCCCACTTAAAAGTTGATTACAACTTTTATTGATTAAAAATTGTCTAAGTTTTGCTATAAATAGCAAGCTTTATGAAGGTTTTGATTACAAGTACAAATACAAGCAAATTCTTAGAGAGATTAGCCTAAGTTAGATAAGTGTTTAGAGAAGCTTGTGAGGTCTCTACAACATTTCATTTAGGAGAAATAAATATTGGATCTTAAAGTTAAGCTTGGTAGCATTGGAAACAAGATTGGATTTTGAAGTCAAGCTTGCACACCTTGGAGGTTCTCTAACAATTTCAACAAGGAGAAGTACATTGGATCTTGCATTAAGCTTACTAGGTAATGTTTGATCTTCTCCTAAACTATGTACATTTGTGTATTAGAGGCATGATCACATAGCTTAATGTTGAAATAAGGCTAATAAATTATGTTAGGATACTTTAGAAGTATAAACACAACATGCTTATAATTTAGGTCAAGGATGTTCATGTTGGACATGGAATAATTAATAAGAGTTTGGAACTCTAGATTAAAGCTTAGAGCTATGGCTATCATTCTAGAATCGCTTGACCACCTTTGGGTGACCTAAAATTATTCACGAGATATTTCTTATTGGGATTCTAATTTGGTTTGTGTATTGGATTCAAAATTTACGCAAGTGCGTATTTAGAATAAATTTATGTTTTTGTAAAAATATTTGATATTTTGAAAAACTTGATTTTTATTCTATAACATATGTTGATGTTAGTTTTGAAATTAAAAATTAATTTTGGGTGTTTTTGAAGTGTTTAGGGAAGACCGGAAAGAATTAGGGTCAAATACCCTAATTCCTTCAGTTCACTGGAATGTGAGCTGAAGAAAATGAAAAAGAAACAAAGAAAACAATATATATATATATATATATAATATATATATATTAAAGCAAAATGGTGTGGGAGGAAAGAGAAGGCAACCAATGATTAGGATTAAGAGAGATAATGTATCTAAATGCTATCTTATATGGCTTAATTGGCGGCTCAGATCATTTAATTACAATCTAATGGCTGATAAAAAATCCTTCCATTATAGAATCTCTATAAAAATGGAAAATGAAAACTACCAAATAAATTAAAGAATAAAATCGTTTAATAAAAAAAAATCATTTCATGATAGAATATCTCTGCAAATTAACAAACAAATTAAATAACAGAATCTTAATCTCTCTGTAAATTTTGTAACATCGTGCCGGAGGCACGGGCAATATCTAGTATATATATATATATATAGGCCTGGGCGCCACGCGCGTCGTGCCCTTGGCACGCGCTGATTTTGTTTTTCTTCGTTCTAGAGTTTCCGGACTCCGATTCAGCCCCAATTTTTTCCTATACACTCGTAATGGAATATAGTATTTCATTAAATAATTTAAAATTACACCCATAATTGATATCCATGGGTTAGACCTATTTCCACTGCGCGGGGAACTGATCCGACCCTAGGGGTTCCACAATTGCCCCAACACATTTACCATTTCTTGACCAAATTTTGGAAAGAATAGCGGACATCCATACTATTTCTCTCTTGATGGTTACTCAGGTTATTATCAAATTCTCGTTGCTTTAGAAGACCAGGAAAAGACCACATTCACATGTCCCTTTAAAACATTTGCATTTAGGAAAATGCCTTTTGGACTTTGTAATGCACCAGCAACATTCCAATGATGTATGTTAAACATATTTAGTGACATGATTGAATGTTGTTTAGAGGTCTTTATGGATGATATAACTGTTTTTGGAAACTCATTTGATAATTGCTTGAATAATTTGGAAAATATGTTGAAAAGATATGAAGAAAAAAGACTTGTTTTAAATTGGGAAATATACAATTTCATGACTAATTCAGGAATTATTTTGGGTCACATTGTATCATCTAAATTTATTGAGGTTGACAAGTCAAAAATAGAGGTAATCTCTAAATTGCCACCACCAAAAACAGTCAGGGAAATCCGTTATTTCTTAGGACATGAAGGATTTTATAGGAGGTTCATTAGAAACTTTAGTACCATATCCAGACCTTTGTGTAACCTCCTATTAAAAGATACAATATTTGAATGGACGGAAGAATGTCAAAAATCATTTGAAAAGATTACCAGTCTCTTAACTTCTGCTCCTATCATGCAATCCCTTGATTGGTCTTTGCCTTTTGAACTAATGTGTGATGCCAGTGATTATGCAGTTGGCGCAGTATTATAACAGAGAAAGGAAGGTAAGCTCTATGTGATTTATTACGCATGTAGAACTTTAAACAGTGCACAAATGAATTACACTACCACGGAAAAAGAACTATTTGTTGTAATATTTGCATTGGAAAAATTTCGATTATATTTAATTGGTTCCTCAACTGTTGTTTATTCAGACCATGATGTTGTTAGATATTTGATGTCTAAATAGGATGCAAAGCCAAGATTACTACGGTAGATTTTATTGCTGCAAGAATTTGTTATGGTTGGTGCTTTGAGCGCCAATTTCTTATGTATTTCCCTGTAAATACTCTTTTAAATATTTTATTAGTGAATAAAATAAATAGCTTCTATAATAAGAATTATTTTATTATATGGTAAAGACGTAAATGACCATAGAGTGATTGGTTATGCTACAGTTGCAAAAGCGTCGCAACTGACATGAGCAGTATCATAAGAGTATTATATTTTAACTGTTCCTGGTCAAGGTTTACAATTACTTGGTCAGTAAGTAAACCCGCTGAGACTAGTATGTGTCGTATATTGGAATATTGGATTCCAATGGTTTCTCAATAAACCATGAGTCTCAGGAGACTTGTATAGACACGTAGGTGTTTATATCGGATAAACACTGAACGACTCACCGAAGATTCTTAATAGATGGTACACCAACGTCAATAAGAATCTTCTCGGTTGAGTGAGCATAATGATCATTCGACTTGAGGTACCACTGTGGATGTATGAGGTATCCTCCACACTTTGATGGCAGTCACGTCACCAATCTTTTTAGATCAGACCTCCGTCTGTTCGTTGGGTGTGGACTGATCCTCAGGATATCCTGTGTGTATTAAGATAGGATCCGTCAGTTCTGTGTACAAAGCATAGGTAGCAATCTGTTAAATTCATGGGCTCGTGGTACACTTTAGAAGTTAGTTCTAAGTGTTATTAATAGATTGCTAATAGAATCATCGACGAGATTATACCTATAGAGATTTGACATTTATATCTATATCTCTGGGATAATCCGGATACCTGTGACGGAATGATTATATGTATGCAGTGATCTCGACCTGTATGATTCAGAGAATTTATCTGTGTTCATCATAATTTACGGGTGGGTAGATTATGGACACGAAATTGGATTTCGTGACGGATATGCCTGAATATAGAGAGTCTCATTAATGAAACATACTCGTATAGCACTAGGGCAACTATTATAAATAATATTTATTATTTATAGATCATTTAGCGGTTAAACGATAAATACACGCTTTAAGGGTTTTTTTCGGCTATTTCCTAATTAATGTGTATTTGATTTAAATACTTGATTTTATTAAATTCACATTAATTAATTGTCAAATAAAGTATTTGACACTTGTCACAAATATATGTATTATGGAATATTTAATGTAAATATTATACATATATTTGGATGTTTATATTTGTAATTATCTAATTATTTAATTGTTAAATAATTAGATTAATTAAATATAAATATATTTTTACTTTAATATGGCAATATGTAATTGGTACACTTGTGCATATATTAATTAAAATGGTTGACAACTTGATTTTTGACATATTTAATATTGATTAAATTTCCAAAATCAAAATTCCTATTTTCCCCCATAGAGTCGGTCAAGCCCTAGATTTTTAAGCTTTGAGTTTTTCTTTTTGCTTTACTTTTGGCTTCAAAAAAATAGATTACAAAAAAAATGAGTTGAGAGAAAAACCAAAGTGTTAACATATGATGTTGCTATGTTTTCTCTATTTTCTTGGGTTTGTAATAAGTTTGTTTGAAGCATGAATGAAAGGTGTTAGCATGTGTATTTTGTAAAGGAAGCTTATTAAGTGTTATTAAGCTTACTTTTAGTTATTTGATAACTTGGTAGGAATTTTAGAGTTGCTTAGCCACTCATAAATGACCTAGAATTGTTCTTGAGTTGTTTCATGATGGTGAGACTTGTTTGGTGTGGTAAGAATTGAATTAAAGTGTTGAATTTAATTAATTTGGTGTTAATTGGTCTATTGGACAATTTTATAAAATTAGGGTTCATAACCCTTTCCAAATTTGGGGATTTTCATATATGTGTTAATTAATGATGTATGTATGATGCATATTAATTTTGGAGTTAATTGGATTTGATCTTGAGTGGTTTTGAACCAATTAAGACTAAAGTGCAAATCCTGAAAAATTGAGGGACCTCTCGGCAATTTGGGAAAATTTTGTTTCTTGAATTGCAATTTGTATTTTCATGGATAATACATGTATAAATCATTTTGGGATTGATTTGGAATCAATTAAAATTATATTTGACCATTTAGGACTAAAATGATAAAAATACAAAGTTTATGGGCAAAACGGTAATTAATGAAAAATCTAATTTTCGGGTAAAATTTCAATTTTTAAAGTATTTAGTTTATTTTAATTACCCAAGAAAAATTATTGAAATTGGAAAATTTTGATTTCCCGCGTTCCGCTGCGTTTATCTGGAATTGCCGCCTAAAACCCCAACAGAATTCAATCGCACAATCAAGGACAATAAATGAGCCGAGAATGTAGTTGCAGATCATTTATCGAGACTTACAAATGATTCATCAATTGACACAACTCCTATCAATGACTCTTTTCCTAATGATTTTTTATTTTCTGTAAATATAATGTCTTGGTATGCTAATATGGTTAATTTTCTTGCAACAGGAAAAAGACCTCTAGACTGGAGCTATCAAGACAATAAGAAATTTTTGACCGAAGTCAAAATATTCTACTGGGACTATCCATATCTGTTCAAATATTTCCCTGACCAGATTTTCCGACGATGCATACCGGACAATGAGATAAGTGGTGTTATTCAGTTTTGTCATTCAGAAACATGCAGAGGTTATTTCTCATCTAAGAAAGCCGCTGCAAAAATCTTGTTGTGTGGATTTCATTGGCTCACCTTATTTAAAGATACACATGCTTTCTGCAAAACTTGTGAAAACTATCAAAAGTTGTGATCCATTTCAAAAAGAAACATGATGTCTTTAAATCTCATCCTTGTCACATTAAATTGTGCACATTTATTAAAATAAAAATTAATCATTTTACACTTGTAGTTTCATTAATCCCCTTAATTTAGCATATTTATAAAATGATAATTAAATTTTTGTTTTATATATTTTTATTGGGATTTTTCTTTCTTATGTAGGTGAAATAATACTTTGGATGCATAACTAAAAAAATGGACATGATATTTGGATTTTGGAGGCCAAAAACTTGAAACAGAGTTCTAACAGTGTAGAAATTCAAAAATTCCAGCCCTGCGTAATTTTTCGTACTTTGGCCATAACTCTTTACTCCAATATCGGATTGAAGTTATTCCAATTCCAGATGAAAGAAAACTCAAAGATCTACAACTTTACTGTAGACCAGATTTTCTAGTTCTGAATTTTTCAAGACCGAAATTGATGAAAAATTCAAAGTGTGTTATATATAATTATTAAAGTCAAGTCAAATAAAAAATAAAAAATAATTAAATAACTTTTGGTGGAATGTCACCATCCACCTTTTAGTGGATGGAACCCTCCATCACATTCAATTGCTTAGCAATTTCAACAATTGTTAAGCAATTGCAAATGTAAAGAGGTGTTGAGCACCTTTATAAATAAAGGTGTTTTGCACCTCATTTTCTTTAGCATCCTTCATAGGTTTCTCTACGAAATTTTGTGAATGGTTTAAGCTCTTGTGCGTTCTTGTTTTATTAAAGCTTTCTTGTAATTTTTTTTTAGTAATAAAATTATGAGTAGCTAATTTGTTCCTACTGGGGTAAAGGGAAAAACTTTTAATATGAAAATATAGATTAATCTCATTTATATTATAATATATAAATTACAATCTAATGATTAATATTTAATTTAAATCTGAATTAATTATTGACAAACTTTGTTACCGCCTATATAGCTGGTTTTATTTATTTGGCATAACTGAGTACCTAACTGGATTTATTATAGACAAAAGTTATAATCGCCTTTATGACTGGTTTTATATGTTTTGACATAATTAATTTCTGAAATAAATTAATTGGGTAATAATGATAATTTATATATTATAAAAAGTGAGATTTCTAAATTTGAAATATTAAAAGTGGATCACATAGCCCCAATATTTTATTTTACTATCCAATTTAAAATTTTCAATCACTTCAAACAATTCAATCTTTTTCTTTTCACTCAATTTATTATTTTATCCTATTAAATCTATTTCATGTAGATCGACTCTGGACTTACCGGGTTATTTTATTACTTCGACACTCTTATACTTGGGAGTTAAAGAACCACTTTGTGAGCGTGTCATTGACTGGCACCGATTCTACTTGATCATCATAATTTATTCTATTGTCTATTTAATTTATGTATTTTTCTCATATATTGTGGGAGTCTTGACTCTCTGTAAACAATACTTAGTTCTGTCATCGTTTATCCATATTGACTGGCACAAATTCTACTTAATTCTCATAATTTATGTTGTTTTAAATAAATTAATTGGTAAATAATAACAATTTATGTATTATAAAAAATAAAAATATTTTTATATTTGAAATACCAATAGTAGATTCCCTAATCCTAATATTTTATTTTATTATTGCAGTCTAATTTAAAATTATTCATCAATTCAATTAATTCAGTCTTTTTATTTTATTACTTGTATTGTTATTTTATTATACTATATTCATTTCATGTGGATCGACCCCGAACTCACTAGGTTATTTTTTTACTTCGATATTCTTATACTTAAGAGTAAAGAACCACGAGTGTGTCATATAGTTCAAATGAAGCTACGAAAGAAGCAATTTTATACCAAACCAAATTATTCATTCACAAACCTTAACATTAAAATAATCATAAAAACAAGCCGCACATATTGAGAATTGAAATAGAGATGACGGAAAAGCTCGAAACCCGCCCCGATCTGGCGGGCTTTAGCCTGACTTGAAAGTAAAATTTTAATTTCCAAGCCTGAGCCAGGTTTAGGCAAAAAAAACCCAAGCCCGGCCTGAACCCGATTTTTATAGATAAAAAAAATATTTTTTTCATTATATAAATTACTTTTACATTCTATATATATATATTTATAACTAAATTTTTAAGGTATAATTTAAAAAACACTAAAAACATTGATATTCTTAATTTTTAAGTATTAAAAAAGTCAAACAAATTAATTATTTTATTTTAAAAAATAAAAAATTATTATTTTCAAAAAGTTCAGCTCTTCCCGACATTTTGCCACACTTGTATTCATACCAACATACATCGCAAATATGGATGGCAAAAATATATGCACGGATTGGTTGGACGGATCGAGTATGAATATTAAAATACTTGTTAAAATAAAGATAAAATCTCAGCATGAACGAGAACTCTCACAAGTGCCAGTTTAGTATGTTAGTGCGAGTAAATATATAATTTTCACATCTATTAATTAAACGACACTGATATATTACATATCATATCCGTCCGATTGTCGGCGAGGTATATAAATTATTCGAATCTTTCTTCAACAATAAGGAGATTTCAGTTCAAATGGAAGAAAATACTAGAGAGTTGGGATTTTGGAGACAAGCACAATGATTGAAATGACAGCTCACTGATTGAAATTTGAAACTCATCAAAAAGCATGCTAGGCATTTATGGTCACATGGAATTACAATAATATCCTTAAACCAACTACCGTATTACCAAATGTTCCAAAACAGTAAATGGGTCTTTGCCAATAAACTGGTCTCGACCATCTACTTGCAAATGGTCAAATTTCCATTGTATCATTTTAATGATATGCTTGCTGATTTATAGGCAACTAGTTGAAATGTCTAAGTAGTTATGTATACACAATTGTTTTCCCTTTTCCTTCATGGGCATGTCTACAACCGATATCGAAGTTAAAATAATGGCTATTGAACTTAAAACGGTATTATTGAACTTGAAATTTCTGATGTTGAATATGAAATATTTCAAATTCAATGGTTTTTATTTCAATTTTAATCAATTTTATTAACGCCATACTCATACATGGGGTATATTAACAAAACCCTTCATTCATAGATATTAAAGACATGTTTGATATTGTTTATAAATTAATTTATGAAGTGAATAAAAAATGATCTGGTTTATTCTCATGCATAATATTCAGAATGTGCCGCAACAAAACTATTAAGTAAGGTTTCAGTAATTTTTTTATTTTAATATAATGCTATTTAAAAAAAAAACCATTTCCAATATACAAATTAATGTTATTTGTTATTCTTAAACTTAATTTATTTTTAAAACACCCTCAAAGAAATCAAATAATGGGAAATACAAGTCCTAAAGTAAAAAGTTTCTCACAAGTGTAATTTCAAATCAATTTCATGTGGACTTGAATCAGATTTTAAAAGGAAAAAAAAAAAAAAAGTACAGAAAAGTTAAAGCAGGCATTTAGGGCATTATGAAGAAAATAATATCTGGTTATTTAATCATTAAATGGTCCAAATAGGTTACTATTTAGTAATTTTTATCCTTTTAACTTTGAGATAGGTCAGCTTTGAATTAACCAATACTTTGATCAAATTTAGATAAGCTTCAATGTCTCATTCACTGAGCCATAGGCTCCAACTTTCAAACCCTAGACATCTATGACTATTATATTATTTTTTTATTATTTGATATATCAATTTTAGTTACCTCGATACACATATAAAAGTTGACATAAACGTCAAATATATCTTCATTATCTTGGTTCATTTAAATATAAGATAACCGGCTAGATGTGTGTTTTATTATTAAGTTGATATTATAATGTATTTTTTTTTTCAAATTTCTTAATAGGATCCGGATTTTTTCCAATCGTTAAACAACCCCATACAATATATTCTGAATTTCGATACTATTCAAGATCCTCCATTTGCAATTACTTGATAAATCACTTCATGAAAATAGATTATGCAAGTAATTAAACTAACCCTTTTTTGGTCATAAAGGATAATGGTTCTTATTAGTTATGGGGAGACCGATCACCGATCCTAGGGTTATCATGGATATTGGTAATGGCATAACCAGATATTTTTTTTTCTTAACTCAAAATTAATGTATTTTTATTTTGACTTTTCGTAATTGGGTCTGGCAACCTCTACACTTTTTTTTTCTAATACTATACAAGATCCTCAATTTACAATTATCTGATAAATCACTTAATGAAAATAGATTATATTTCCGTTTATTTCAAAACTTCCATGATCCAGACCCGTCTTTTTCTTATCCTTTAATAAAAAAAGATTCATTTTTTTTAATAGGAGATAAAATCAATAAATATTTCTTTTCGTATCATTTACTGTAAAATTGTTGTTATAATCGCAAAAATAATTTAAGGTTGCTGATCTATATTGACTTGAAGGAATATAATCTTTTTTTTTTTTGAGTCGACATTCTAAAATTATTCAACTGTTGGTCCACTAAATTGTAACCAAACAAATACCATATACAAAGAATGAACATTTGTTTTTTTCTTAGTGGGTTATTGAAATTGAATGCTTACCTCCCAATATGAATATGTCACTAGAAATAGAAAGAATACCAAATGGCCCAAAAAAAAGACACGTGTTTCAAAGAATGAATATATCAATTTCCTTTTTCAGTGCAGGTGATCACACATATTTTAACTTGACATTGAACATTTTTGTATAAACTATTTTTGTAAAAAAGGATTATCTTTTATCTTTCATTTTTTTTTTTTTTCTGAAATCGTTGGAAATCTCACCGCTAAACCACTCATTACGGGCTTAAACGGAATAGGTAAAATATTCGACTGTCTCAGGCTCTTACATGAAACGCACTCTCTGGATTTGAACTCAGGTGCTCAAGATGAGATCTCGAGCCCTACATCACCAAACCACGCCCCTTAGAAACGTAATAAAGAAAAAAACACTAAACCGAAAAAGGTCTATCTATCACTAACTCATAAGTAAAGTTCACCCTTGAAAATCTGCTTGTAAGATAAGTGTACCCATAAAATTATACACTGATTTATTTATTTTACGTATCACTTCAAATAATATTTAATTATATCATCTTTGTATTGTTCTATAGCGTCCCCAAGGGGCGTGGTTTGGTGGTGTAGGTCTCAGACCTTCAGGTCCTGGGTTCGAAGACAGTGCGTTTCTTGTAAGAGTTTGGGACAACCGGGAATTTTACCTACTTCGCTTAAGCTTTGGAAAAATAGTTTCAAATTTTGTTTAATATTAATGATTTTTTTCCAGAATCCCGATCGTTCTTTGAAAAAAAAAAGTGATTTGAGAGATAGAGTCTCGACCGATTTTTATTCGGATGAAAAATTATCATAAATCCGATTAAATTTTTTATCGAGATAAAAAATTATCTCAAATTCCCTACGTTATTGTTAGTGGTGGGAATTCCAAACTTTACCTATTCCTCTTCAAGCAAAGTTTTGGGGGTCCGAAAAAAGAGAGATTATTTGGTACAACAGTGGTATAGGTGACGTGGTACCACAAGCGAATTAAAAAATGACATGTAGAGTTTCTTCACATATTTTTTAGTTGTTTTTTAATTTTTAGCACGCGTGGCAGTGGATGATTGGCTTGTTGCATGGATGACGTGGTACCACTATTACATAGAAGATTTTCTCCCGAAAAAAAGCTATAATCTATAAGCCACAAGCCTTTTTCCCATATGTTTGTGTTGTGCCTCTCTCTTTGATTAATTGACCAACCAAAAAAAAAAAATAAAGGAAAAAAAAATGTGACCCTTACCGTTACACGTGTGGGGCGTGATGTGTGCCATGTGTCGATTTAGGCGGATCGCGTTGGCACACATGAGATATTTACAAGTGGAAGTCTCATGTAATTGCACGTAGAAAAAGGGATTTATGTTTTTGTCAGTTGAGAAGACTTTTGGCATTTCTTTTATATATTTAACACTGTAAAAAAAAAAAAAAAAATTGCTATTGGGTTCATTTGGATATGTAGGAAACTTTTTTGGTTTGGTGTTTATTTAAAAAAAAAAAAAAAAAAGTATATGTGATAAATATTGCTTACGTTTAAAGTATGCTCAATTCAAGTGGATATTTAAGTAGATTTTTGGATGAGAAGGATCCATTGAACTTCACCCATACTCTACTTCAAAAAAATAAAAATTAAAAAATTAGGCCAATTCATCTTTGAGGTCCCGATCCTTCAAAATTTTGTTATTGATATGAGTTCAAAAGTAAAACTTATCTAAAATAAGTCTTATTAGTTAAGATATTTTTTTTTTTTTTGAAAATATTGGAAACTCCGCCACCAAATCACTCATTCTGGGCTGCGGTGCAGGTAAAATCATCGGATGTCTCATGCTCTTACAAAAAGCACACTCTCTGGATTCGAACTCAAGACCTCAAGATGAGATCCTGAACCCTACACCATCAAGCCATATCCTCTGGAGACTCGTTAAGAGACATGACTTCAATGTTTTTCTCAAATAATGTGAGATGTCACATCTTTTGATGCACATATTCTCGTTGGCTGTGAACATCTACACTTCTAGTTATGCGTGGCTTTGATTGACAAATTTATGATTTGCACTTTGAAATAGTGAGGGAGAAAAACAATTCATAATATCATTCGATGCTATTTATTAAGGAAATTTATATCCTAAGAGACGTAGTTTGGTAGTGTATGATTTATTATTTGGTATTTAAGTCTTGGGTTCGAATTTATGGGGTATATTTTTTGTAAGAGTTTGTGACAGTCGGTGGTTTTGCATACTCCACTTAATCTCGTATTTTAACAGCGGAATTTCCAACATTTCCAAAAAATAAAAATTAAGGAAATTCATTTTTTTTTTCAAGAGACGAGTTTCGATAGAAACAACTGTTGCTATTGATGTTTTTAAATGTGAATGTAATATTATCAAGTATGAAGCTTTTAAATAATATTGTCTAAGAAACAGTACATTTTAAGATGAGTTTGAGAATACATTCTTAATATTATCAATTTTTTTTTTCCAAACATTTGATTAAAATATATATAATGTTTTTTACAATGAAAAAGCATGAAAACATCTAAACTTATCATTCAGAAAAAAAAAAAAAAAACATTTAAATGGAATGACAAACAAAACCCATATCCAAGATAATTAATAGTTATATGATGTAGAGAAGCAATAAGTAAAATTGGGAATAAAAAAATAAAATAAAACTTTGTTGCACTTTAAAGACAAAATATAAGTTGAAAAGTTATATATTAATGGGATGGATGATTAAATGGGACTGTCACAAAGTAAGAAGTGGATTAATGCTCCTACTTTTTGTTTTTTTGTTTTCCCTAACTTAGTGGTGATTTAGATCTTCTAAAAATGATGTTTTTGTTATTATGATTTATAAAATGAAGAAATCTCCATCAGAATCTTCTCTTAACTTTACAACAATTTATCAGATTCTTTCTTGTGATGGAGAGACCACCAACAAAGTAGGAATGATGCAAATTTGTCTAATTTTTATGATTGTCCAACTTATTCATAAACATTTTCCTATAACTACCCCTGTCTCACAGATATCATTCTCATCCGCTACAAAAAAAAAAAACATACGTCTCGCATGTTCCATGCATCTCACGTGCACACCTCACAGATCCGTATGTCCCCACATCGTCATATAAACCTAGACTCTAATATCAATTGATATAAATTATATCTGACTAACTAAAATATTAATCCAATGGATAAGAGAGAGATTGAGGTTGATCATGATTCACAAGTGTATGTGGCATTAAAAAGTTTGAAAAGAGAAAATATTCATTGGCTTAGTTAGATTTAAATTTCCCTTTAAAAGTAATTTTACTGACAGGTTTTATTTTTCAATGTATCTCATTAGCTCTTATTTTTCAATTAATCGCATTTATATTTAAAATAATTTTTTGATGGTCGAATTAAAAATAACATAAATGATTGTCAAATATAAGATAAAGCAACATTAACGCACATAATTATGAGCATGAATCAATTCGAAATTTCAGGACAAATATATTAGTATTTACTTGCTTGGGTTTATCAATGGGGTAAGCACTTGAATTCACGTGGGACTGTTTTAGAAATAATTGGGCTTGGTCAAATCCATTGACCACAAAGTTATGTTACGCAAGACTAGTCTACTTTGATTATTTTATTCTTAACTATTTTTTATCACTTAATTTAACTAATAACCTTATGTTAATACAACATTCTTAATGTAATTAATTATTAATTATAAAAACTAATAGTTTATTTAATTTCCTGTGGTGTTGATTACAAAAAATTATGAAGCCATGATTAGATATCTACCGACACTTCCTAAATCAAATCTGTAACAACACAGTCCGAAAATACACGAGATGCTCCAACTACTAACCAATCACATGGTTTTGAGAAATAAAGTGGTTTACTTACAATTTGACCATTAGATGGTCACCAAAACTTTTTAAAATCTAAATTTGTGAACATTGACGGTTTGTAGAATTGAGAATTTTCTCTGAGATCCGATTGTGATATGAAAAAAGAGTTTTGGGACTTAATTAAAAAAAAAATACCCCGATAATTCAAATGTAACGGGACATGACGATTCTTTATCCCGAAAAAATAACACGAGACCATGCACTTTTTTTATCCATGGCCATCCCTTTCAAATAAAGATAACATAGTCTGCACATGGTAAGAGATTCGAAATGATCATTTAGCCCAATGAATAGCGCTCTCTCTTTATATTTGGAAACCGATTCAATATCATAAAATTTTACATTTTCACTCCATGGACACAGACTTATCTCTAAAAATCTTCCAAATTAATACTGTAATAAGTTGTCACTTCCAGCAAATCACTAGTTGAAAAAGAAGTTAACAAGTGGAATAATAACACTACATGTACAAATTAATTATACCAACTCAACAATATTAACTGACAATATCTTCTAATTAAAAGAACTAAAAGGTAAGTAAATCAATGACATTGCCACATCATTTATATTCATTTATCGCATTAACTTTTCTACTTTTACACCAATCAAATCATCGCGACCAAATTAGTTTGTAATTTTTTACTGTAACCTAAAAGTGATGATTCCAATTTCAAAGCAAACAATTAACAGTAAACTGCATGAAATCAGTGATCACATCTTTGTGACACTCTCATTTTGGTCGAAACCATTTTGATCTCAAATAATTAGTTATAAGTAACAAATATTAGTTGAGAAATCAGAAAATTAAAAAAAAAAAAAAAAACATCCCAGCACAACATATCAAAACAGCCAAGTGAAAGAACAAAAGCTCAAATTCGGAAGTGTCATAATAACAACATAAGAGCTTTGTCAGGATATCATGACGATGGATCGATCAATTCATATCAGAATTCCATATATAGAAACAATCATTTAAAAAGATCAATAAGCATGCTATATAGGCAAGGTTACCTTGTCGCAGAAGAACTTGCATGCAAAGATTGAAAAAGTACTACAAGTGCAGGAACTTCAAATTGCTGCCAAAAGTCGTATCCAGTATAATGTTAGAAAGAATATAATGTATAATATTGCATGGATTAAATTAAGCTTGGACCATTTTCAGTCATATTTTTCGTGATTTATACCACTCTAAAATGTGAATTATTTAATGTGTGTAAGCAACCATAAGATGCACAAAAGGACTCCAAAGATATGTAAAAACATGCTACTGTGGCTGTGAAAATAATTTCTGTTCAGAATGACCTGTCAATTAAGTTTTCACAACTAATAGCACAACCACTGGCGGAGCCACTTGCCCCCACGGGGCACCACTAATTTCTTTTTTCTTTTTATAAATTATATTATATCTATATATATATATTAGAAAATCTAAATAATTAAACAACACCCATAAATACATTATTTATTAATTTTTTGAGTTTTATTTTTTTAATATAATATGTAGGCCCAAACCCAAATTAGTTAAAAAAATTCCAATACATTTTTACATCAATCTTATTTCTTAAAAATATTTAAAATAATTATATTTAATTTGTATATGTATAGATAATTGACTATTTTTCATTTTAAATCCACTCATTTATGTATTTTTCCATTTGCAAAAGAATAAAGATTCCATTACATTTAAAATAAAAATAAAAATAACTATATTTATACTTAGGTTTGATTATTGATCTTCTAATTTATTGACATATTTGTAGTGATTCTTTTACTAAATCACATCGTGTATAGTTGTTATGTGTAAAATATTCACATATTAATATAAATATAATTATTTTGTATATATTTATTTTTTATTTATAATTATTCAAAGCACAAATATTGCGTTTTAGCACTAGGCTTTTAATAATTTAATTAAAAAAGTGATTAAATCTACAATAAATTAGCGGAAATTTAGTATATAATATACTACATAAACTTAAAATACATAATTTTAAAAATAAATTTTTACTTAAATTTTTGGGTAAATTGATATTTTTAGAAATTATAGATAAAAATATAATTCTGAAAATTTCGGGTTAATTTATAAGTTTAAAAACTATGGGCTATTTCATAATTTTCAAAAGTATATGGATCATCTTGTAATTTCAAAAAATATGTATAAATTCATATATATTATTTTGGTAAAGAAAAATTTAACCCCCACTGACTGGAATTTCTAGATACGCCACTGAGCACAACTAATGCTTATGCAGCATAATTTATGTTCCAATGACAGTGAATGAACTCTTTATTATAAGAATCCAAGAGACTTAATTTGACAACTATTGATGAA
>SKCR01040631.1:0-42234 GCA_019454045.1 Zanthoxylum bungeanum
TCTCAACAGAGGGTTAGAGACTTGATGAAAATAGTGGGAGGCTAGTATTGAATTTGCAATTTGTTCAAATATTTAGCCTTACGCGTCTTTCAAAATTATTTCGTCTATTTATTAAAATTAGTTGGACTAATACATTGTTATTTTTTCTTGTAACAGTTTGATTGTACCCATTTTATCGTTGACTAGATAGTTGGACTATCGTAGTTGAGATGGCAAGCAAGGGAAATGTCCGAGACATCATCATGGGTGACAATGTCTTTAAGGGCACAAACTTCGCTGATTGGGAAATGAACCTAAGGATAATCCTTGGGGCTGAGAGGATGCTGTACACTATACAGATACCTCTCCCGCCTAAGCCCACTGACCCACTTGAGCTGGAGTTATGGAAAACTCACAGCGATGATTGTGACACTGCTCAGGCTATTATGTTAGCTTCGATGACTCAGCACTTTCGTCGCCAGAATAAGGACTTGGATCCTTATAATATGATAGCTAGACTGAGAGATCTCCACCGCACCAAACAAGCGGATGGAGAGGTACGAGTTGGTGAAGAAACTCTTCCGCGCCCGAATGACTGAAGGCGCATCAGTTGAGACCCACGGGGCTCAAATGATCGCCGATATTGATGAGTTGGCCAATATGGAATAGTCTTGGAGGCTGAGCTGACCATAGATTTGATCTTACATCACTGTCACTTCTGATTCTTGGAAACAAATCATAATCAACTACAAGTTGATGGACACTGATGACTCTCTTCTGGAGAGCTGTTATCCATCTTGAAGGAGTCTGAAAAAGAACTCCAAAAGGGGGGCAAGCGCGAGGCGCACTATGCATCGACCTCTCAGAGGCCAAGGGCTGGGCCCAAAGCAACTGGAGGGGTGAGGAAGAAGAAACATAAGAAAAAGGGTAAAGGCAAGTTGACAAAATCTTCTGGGAAGCCAAGGGACAAGTCTCAAGATGTCTGCCTCAACTGCGGCAAGAAGGGTTACTGGAAACGTGACTGCCGAATGGGCAAAGGACACAGGGAGGATATCAAGGCAGGCAAGGCACTACCCTCTGGTATGTTTGTTATTGAGATAAATATGACTACTTCTAGTTTTAAAAATTGGATTTTTGATTCTGGTTGTGCTGCTCATATATGTACTGATTTGCAGGATCTGCAGAATAGCAGGATGCTGGCTTCAGGGGAGGTTGATCTACGAGTCGGAAATGGAACTCCAGTTGCTGTTTTGGCTGTAGGAACTTTTGTTTTGGAATTGCCCTCGGGGCATGTGCTTAAACTTTTGAACTGTTTTTATATACCTAGTTTGACTAGGAATATCATATCTGTATCTTTGTTAACCCAGCATGGGTACACTTTTGTATTTAGAAACACTGGGTGTTATTTATATAAAGATGATGCAGAAATTTGCACTGCTGTTGCAAATAATGGCCTTTATATTTTGAATATAAATGAATCTCCTAAACATAAAATAACTAACAAAAGACTCAAAAGGAGTAATCTAAAAGATGAAGCTTACATGTGGCATTGTCGTCTAGGACACATTAACAAGACACGCATATCCACACTTTCGAAGAGTGGGTACTTGGACGGATTTGATCCTAATTCATATGATGTCTGCGAATCTTGTCTTTTAGGCAAAATGCCTAAATCACCTTTTAATGGTAAAGGTGAACGTGCCACAGAACTGTTAGCCCTCGTTCATAGCGACGTATGTGGGCCCATGTCTAGCCAGGCTAGAGGTGGATATCATTACTTCGTAACCTTTACGGATGATGCATCTCGTTATGGTTATGTGTATCTAATGAGACACAAGTCGGAAACTTTTGAGAAATTCAAAGAGTTTCGACACGAAGTAGAAAAAAAAACAGGCAAGAGTATTAAAACATTACGGTCGGACCGTGGTGGCGAATACTTAAGTTATGAGTTTCAAGATTACTTGAAAGAATATGGTATTCTTTCACAGTGGACTCCTTCTGGAACACCGCAATTAAACGGTGTGTCTGAATGGAGAAACCGTACCTTGTTAGACATGGTAAGGTCCATTATGAGTCGCACTGAGCTACCTATATCCTTCTGGGGATACGCATTAAACAGTGCGGTACTTATTTTGAATAAGGTTCTGTCAAAGTCTGTTGAACAGACTCCATATGAGATATGGACAGGGAGGAAACTAGGTTTCTCTTTCCCGAAGATTTGGGGATGCTGGGCATATGTTAAACGTTTGGAAGGCACCAAACTAGAACCCAAATCAGATAAATGCCTTTTCGTGGGATATCCTAAGGAAACCAAAGGATATTACTTCTATCACCCACAAGAGAACAAAGTATTTGTTGCTCTACATGCAATTTTCCTTGAGAAGGAATTCCTAGATGCAGTGGTAAGTGGGAGGAAAGTGGAGCTCGATGAAAATCGTAGTGATACTGTTCCTGGCAATGAATCAACGACGGAACATAAACAAACCATCCGGGATGAGTCTGTACCACAATCTTCATATACACAAGGACCGCGTAGGTCGGAGAGAGTCAGGACGGTACCTGAGAGGTATGGTTCCTGATCTCGCCTCATGTAGATATTAATCTTATTGAGGATAATGAACCGGCTACGTATGAGGAAGAAATACAGAATATTGATTCCGCTTTATGGCAAGAAGCCATGAAGTCCGAGATGGATTCCATGTACGCCAACCAAGTTTGGACACTGGTTGATGCACCAGAAGGCGTAAAACCTATTGGATGCAGATGGATCTTCAAGAAGAAGACCGACATGGATGACAACGTGCAAACGTACAAAGCTAGGCTTGTAGCAAAGGGGTATCGTCAACAATATGGTATTGATTATGACGAAACTTTTTCACCCGTTGCCATGATTAAATCCATTCAGATAATGCTTGCATAGCTGCATATTTCGATTACGAGATATGGCAGATGGACGTTAAAATCGCTTTCCTTAACGGAAACCTTTTGGAGGATGTTTATATGCAATAACCTGACGATTTTATCGTACCTAGACTTGCAAACAAGGTTTGTAAGTTAAATCGATCCATTTATGGATTGAAGCAAGCATCACGGTCATGGAATCAGCGTTTTGATGAGATCATAAAAGAATATGATTTCGTACAAAACGCTGATGACCCTTGTGTATACAAGAAGGTTAGTGGGAGAGCACTGAATTTTATTGTCCTTTATGTCGACGACGTATTGCTTATAGGCAATGACATTCCCATGCTAACGTCGGTGAAAGCTTGGCTTTCATTAAAATTCTCCATGAAAGATCTGGGAGAAGCAGCCTTTATTCTGGGAATAAAGATCTACCGGGATAGATCTAGAAAGCTGCTTGGACTCTCCCAGAGTACATATATTGACAAAGTGTTGAAGCGATTCAACATGGATCAATCCAAGAAGGGATTGATGCCAATGTCACGTGGTATCCTTCTGTCTAAGGACATGTGTCCTAAGACTAAAGAAGAGAGAGATAACATGAGTCGGATACCGTTCGCCTCGGAAGTCGGATCAATCATGTATGCCATGATATGTACGCGACCTGATGTGTCATATGCTTTGAGCATGTGCAGTCGCTTTCAGGCCGATCCAGGTGAAGGTCACTGGATGGCAGTTAAGAATATCCTTAAGTATCTTAGACGAACTAAGGATGCTTTCCTAATTTATGGAGGTGGAGAACTTGAGGTGTCTGGGTACAGCGATGCAAGTTTCCAAACCGACAAGGACGACTTCAAGTCGCAATCGGGGTACATTTTTTGTTTGAATAACGGAGCAGTGAGCTGGAAATCTTCCAAGCAAGATACTGTTGTCGATTCAACAACAGAAGCGAAGTATGTTGCTGTGTCGGAAGCAGCAAAGGAGGCAGTTTGGATCCGAAAATTCCTAATCGGATTAGGAGTAGTTCCGTTAGCAGCTGAGCCCGTGCCATTGTATTGTGATAATAACGGGGCTATAGCACAAGCTAAGGAACCAAGGTCTCATCAACGATCCAAGCATGTTCTTCGGCGTTACCATCTGATTCGGGAGATTATACATCGTGGCGATGTAAAAGTCGAGAAGGTCGCATCGGATGACAACATTGCAGATCCGCTGACGAAAGCTGTTCTTCAGCATGTGTTTGAACGACATATACATAGTTCAGGTATTAGATGCTTGAGTGACTGACTATAGGCCAAGTGGGAGATTGTTAGACATTATGACCCATAGCGTCACTGTTTTGTAAATGATATTGTATTATTGTACAAAATCAACTATGTGATAATGAAATTGCCTTTTGCCGTTTTGTAAAATTATTTACTTTGATATATTAATGGCAAAAGTCCATATGATTAGTTCCGTATTGAGATGATATGAGACAGTATCAATATAAAAGGTTAATCATTAAATATCCCTAGTCGGAGTATTATCGAGATCGGACATCGATAATGCGGAATAGACTAGTATTGCACTTGTGCGAGTTGTGATGGCACAACGGCATAGTTCTCATATATTTAAGTATTGGATACTTATGCAAGTGCGATAGGAGGTTGTGTTTTACCGATGGTACGGAAAACAGCTTCGCTCTGGATAGACCCCGCGGAATCCCATTGGTAGATGTCTGCCGTGTCTATGGGAGGCCGCATCAGGGTAGGTGTATATGGTCTTAACCTGAGACTTGCATCGCTAGTACTTGCGACAATCGGTAAAATTTGGTTTTGGTGGTTCGGGGCTTTAACCGGTTCTGTGTACTCATCTTCTGGGTTTATCGAGAATCGTAGTGTACTGGATGTGATGTCAAGATGGAAGTATCACTTCAGACATATGGAGATGATGATCACGCTGGATACAGAACTAGTACTCTATAAAAGGTTGAAACCGTCGGGACAATATGACTAGGTCAGGATTGTCCGATTTAAAGAGACTAGTTGTTTGATGTCCGATATATGTTTCGTACGGGGCAGACACATTTCCAGCCCCAGGCCTAACATGTGATCGTCCGATACTGGATCGATGTACGCGATACTACAGTATACTACGCTTGATAAAGATCTAATATTCCATAAGAATATTTCTGGAGAATTGGGTAGGCATGGCGCTTTGCTAGAAGCCAACCTTATCTTGTAAATCGGTAAAAACGTAGTACGAGGTATGTACGTGTTCGGATTATCCGACGACCGTATTTACTGCCAACTATCCGGAGATCTCTTGGGTCGCTTCCTGAAGATTCACCTATGATGTTTGATTCGAACTTTATTAATCTTGGATTAATTACGGAGAAACTTTATCTTGGATAAAATGCCTTATTAGGAGAGAGAACGATTATTTGGAATTAATCGATAAAATAATATATTCGATATATTAAACGAAATTAGATTTCGACGCGGAATTAAAATCGGATTTTAATTCGGGCAAACGAATTAATTTAGAATTAATTCATTAGCGATGTGAATAGTAATTTCGCTAGGCGTAATTATTTAATTCATGTCGCGACGTAAATTTGTTAATTCGGAATTAGCGAAACCGAGCCCGAAAGTGTTTGCGGACACATTCGTATTTTGAAACGAGTGAGACCCACAAATCACATCGCGAAGTCTCATCACTTGACACGACTAGTTGATGGATGTATCTAGTCACCTTTATGGGATGATACATTGTCACTATTCTCAATGTAAGTTGGTGAGGCCATTTAATGGCTTTTTGGGAGGGAAAACCTTTTCACGGTTTTTGAAGGTTTTTTTTTTACCACCAAATATTTTTGGTAATTGTTATTCTCATCATTTCACACGTTTTTGAAACAAGAAAAAGAGAAAGAAAAAAAAAGGCCTCTCTCCCTATTCTTCTTCTTGCTCACGCCGTGAGCTTCAACAAGGCAGAAAAATTGTTTTTCATTTCTCCATTTTTGCTAGCACAATGAAGGATCAAAGGAGGTGATAGGGAAACAACCTTGGAGCTTGGAATACTTGAAGACTTGAAGCTTCTCTCCCTTCTTGCTCTTGGCCGAAAGTTTCCACCTTGAAGACTCAAGGATTTTTCTTCATCATTTTTCATCACAAGCTTTGTAAGTATGATTCCGCCATGCTTCAAGCTTTACATGTATAAATTTGTGTGTTTCATTGGCTTATACTTTCTTTGGGACTAATAATAGAAACCTACATAGAGAAGCTTGTGAGTTCTCTAAAACATTTCATTAAGGAGAAATCAAGATTAGGTCTTGAAGTGAAGCTTGCAAGTATTGGAAATAAAGGTTAGATCTTGAAGTCAAGCTTGCACACCTTGGAGGTTCTCCAACAATTTCAAAAAAGGAGAAGTAGATTGTATCTTGCATCAAGCTTACTAGGTAATGTTTGATCTTCTCATAAGCTATATTTATTTGTGTATTAGATGCATGATCAGGTAGCTTAATGTTGAAATAAGGCTAGTCAATTGTGTTAGGATACTTTAGAAGTATAAACACAACATACTTATGTATTAGGTCAAAGATGTTCATGTTGGACATGGAATAATTAATAAGAGTTTGCAACTCTAGATTAAAGCTTAGAGCTATGGCTGTCATTCTAGATTCACTTGACCACCTTTAGGTGAACTAGAATTGTTAATGAGACATTTCTAATTGGGATTCTAAAATGGTTCGTAATTAGATTCGAACAAATACATATAAGTATTTAGAATATATGTATGCTAGTTGTAAAACATGTGTTGATTGTGGTTATGAAGTTAAAATTGGATTTTAAGTGTATTTGAAGTATTGGGAGAAAATTGGAAGTATTTAGTAATGTTTTAAAATAAAAAATCACTCATTGCCTGATCTGCATCGCGACACAAACCCTTTTGCGTCGCGACACAGATCTGAGCATCACAACACAAACCCTTTTACATCATGACGCGTCGCTGTTTTTCAAAAACATGCTCTCGGCATTTTGGGTTGCGTTGCGACACAAACTCACTTGCGTCGCGACTCGACTCCTGGACCTGATTCATACTAAAACTTATTTTTCTTCATTTCAGAGCTTCCAGACACCGATTGGGTCCCTTTTTTTTCCTACGGACTTGTATCGGAATGAAGTTTTACATAAAAATATTTTAAAATATACCTATCATTGATATCCATGAGTTAGACCCATTTTCACTGCTCGGGGTACCGATCCGACCCTAGGGGTTCCACAACTGCCCTAACAATAGTTGTCTGTTTAATATTTTGGATTTGATCCCTAAATATTTAGACAACTCAGTAGTTGTAGCACGATATTGATGTCACATATTAGTCATATTGATGTATAACTTAGGTTCTATAAAATATGAATGATGCTGGTTAAGGGGAACGATTGTGTTTGTTGGAAAAACTCAAAATATTCTAACGGACCTATTTGTTATTGCCTACCTCTTGAGTGCTAGGTGAACTCTTGAGGGCCATGAATATGTGACACACATTGAGATGTCTATATGATACCGTGGATTGGCACTAGAGCAAGTGAGAGAAATTATTATGGTTGATGCTCAAAGCGCCAATTCAAATCGTATTTATGTCCAGTTCATGAATACAGACAATTTATTTTCTATAATATTACGTATTTATGATAAGACCTCTTGTTTTTATATACATATTCGATCTAATAACGATTAGATTAAACTAAATCTGATTTAGTGATATGTATATATTAGACAAAGACCCCGGGATTTACAACGTAATGCGCAGTTACAACGTAGTTTTTAATTGACATTGGGAATCATCATTATAAGTTGTATATTCTCAAATAAAGTTCCTGATCAAGATTTACTGACACGAGTCGGTTAGTAAAATCCGTTGAAACCAGTACATGTCGTATATAGTGACTTGGTCTGATGGTTTATCCTAATGAACCATGAGTCTCGAGAGACTCGTATAGACATGTATGTATTTATTTGATAAACACTGAACGACTCACCGAAGATTTCCTAATAGATTGTACACCAGCATCAATAGGAATCGTCTCGAGTTAAGTAGAATAATGGTCATTCGACTTGCGATACCACTATGGATATATGAGACATCCTCAACACTTTGATGATAGTCACGTCACCGATTTATTTAGATCAGACCTCCGTCTGCTCGTTGGGTGTGGACTGATGCTAATGATATCCTGTGAGTATCAAATAGATACCTTCAGTCCTGTGTACAGGGCATATGCATCTTGTACGTGTTTGCGATCTAGTAAATCCATGGCTGTGGTATACTTCAGAAGCGAGTTCCGAGTGTTATTTAGAGATCGTAATTTATAAGTCAACTATATTATACCTTAGGGATTTGACGTTCTTATCCATATCCCCGGTATAATATGGATAGTCTGTGATAAAGGGATTATACATATACAATGACCTTGACTTGTATAGCTTAACGATATTATCTGTGGTCGTCATAATTTACGAGTGGGTGAATTTTGTACATATAATTTGATTTCATGACGGATAAACCTAAACATAGAGAGTCCCACAATATGAAGTGTACTCGTTGAGCACTTGAGCAACGCGTTATGGATAATACAGATTATTCATAATTTTTTATCGGATTAAATAAGTTAATTCGAATAGTTTAACGGTTAAACGAAAAAAATACATGCATAGAGGCATCTCAGTCAATTAGTAATTAATGTGTATTTGTATTTGATACAAAATTTGATTAGATACATATTAATTAATTATCAAATGAGATTTTGACATATGTCATTAATATATGTATTTTGTTATTTAATGTAAAAAAATACATATATATATATATATATTTATATTAATTAATTATTTAGTTATTTAATTATTAAATAATTAAATAATTAAAAATAAAATATCTAATGTCATCATTTAGTTGAAAATAGCTAAGTCTAATTTGTTACACTTAGCCTTATTAAAGTAAATGGTTGTCAAATTGAATTTGGATTCTTTAATTTGATTAAATTTTAAAAATGATAAAAATGCCCTCCTCCCTCAATTTCGCCCAAGACATATAAAAAAGGGAAATTTTTTTCTCTTTCATAAGTTGTCTTTGACAAAGTTCCACCATTTTAGAAAGCTCTAAAAATATTTCCTTGAAGAAACTTGAAAGAAAGTGATGAAATCAAGAAGAAAACTTAAGGAAGTTAGGAGATTTTGAGGTAATCTTCAATATTCTTAAGCTTATAAAGTTTGTTTATTGTTCTTGATTATATATAATAGTTCTAGGGTTTCTTTCTTTCTTGGATTTTGGGGCATTTTGATTTGGAGGATGGATTTGGAGCCTAGATGCATGTGTGAAGTAAGATTGAGTAATATTAGTGTAATATTAGTTCAATTTTGTCATATGATAACTTGTTGACCACTCTTATAATTCCTAAAATTGTTCTTGAGTTCTTCATTGATGGTGGCTTTGTTTGGTGTAAATGTTAATATGATTAACGTTGAGAAAAATGGATTTAAAACATGAAAAATGATATTTTTGGCACCCATATCAGATTTGAAAATTTTGAAATTTTGGTGGAGAAAAATATATTATTTAAATATATTGGATGTGTATTGGGCATTGGAATAATTTTCGGAAATTGTTTTGGAGTGAAAATATGCGAAAACGGTGAAAAACATCGTTACCGGGTGAGTTTTTGGCTTACCGAGTAATGGCTATCCAAACATCGAATTAGTCACTGTTTGGGCAGCCCATGAACTGCCCAAGTACTATTGGGGGTGGCCTGGCCAGTCCCCATATGTATTGGTTTGTCGGTTCGGGCAAAAATACGTTTTATACCATTTTGAGGAAAAATATTTTCATAAAATTTTCATGATATTTTCTAAATTATTTATATTATTATTTGATAAAAAAAATATATTATGTTTAGGTGAAATGTAAATGAATTATTCTTATTATATATTGATTAATTTATTCTCTAAATTTAAAAAATTTTAAAATTACGATTTCACCCGAATCGAGCTTCCGTTGCAACTTTGAGAAAACCCCAACACGAGGTTCCCATTAAATTTTCCCCATATCGACTGTCAACAGACTGGATAACTTAGTCTCTTGAATTAGAGCTAAAGAAACTTCATTCTTCCTTATTTTCTTTTTCAATACAGATCTCTTTAAACAGGTGGAGAGTCCTCTAATATTCCAACTTAAGATCTTCATAAGGAAATTAAATAAACACCTTGAATGAAAACAAACAGAGAGAGAATGAGGCTTAGGCATTACCTCTATTCCTTGCTAGGGGGAAGAATCTCGGATGATAATTTCAGCCAATTGTTTTCGAAGCTCCACATTACTCTTCTCAAGGTTGAGCCCCAAAACAATCCCCACGTCAATGGTTTTATCAATTTCAACAATAGGATCAAGACCGGGCAGCGGAGGATATCAAGGTGATACTTCCAGATCAGGTGCAAAATTAAGATTCCATCTGATAATATCACTGTCATGAACTTCAAAAACTTCAGAAGGATCCGAGGAGTTTCCAGGCAAAGGATGAGGGGAAGATTGAACAATGGACTTCAATTTTTTCTTTGCATTGCCTTTCAATTTGTTGAAACAGATTGGCCGAGATAAACGACCAGGAAGACTGTTGCAGGGAAATGATGAAAGCTTCTTAAATAATCTCTTCAGCTTAATAAGTGTTATTGAAGTTTAATTTGGTTAAAGAATGATGAGTTGCCATTCTAGAGTTTTTATGCCACTTTATAAAAACCTAGAATTATTCTTGTGTGTTTTTTATTGTGGTGAGGCACTTGGAATATTGGAAAGTTAGATTAACAGATTGAAAGTCAATTTTAGTATAATTTGATTAATTAAATTTTTTAGGGTTTATGTCTAATGTTAAAATTGAGGCTTTTCATTTTATGGATGTAATTGAGAATATTAAGAGTATACTAATCATTTTGGTAGTGTTTTGGAAACACTTAAATGTGTAATTGACACTTTTGGACTAAAATGAGAAAAATGTAAAAGTTTATATATTTTGGTAATTTAAACTAATGTGTAATTTAGACATTTTTCAAATTTGATTTGAGATTCAATATTAAATAAATAATTTTTTTTAATAATCTAAAGAAAAATTTTTAAAAATTTAAAATTCGATTTTTCACGTTCCGCTAAAAATTATAAATACGCCAACACCCATTGACCGCCAGTCAACATGCACGAATTGGATAAGATAATTCTCAGCCTCAATTATTATGTTCAACATATAGGTGAGAAAAGTTTTGTTTGTTGCTAATTAATTTGCTTAATGAAATCCCAATTTGGCGCAACTCGGTCATTTGAGCTCAAATAATGGAGCGTTATGTAGTCATCATCATCGTTAATGTATTACTAGTTTCTTTCATCGCCTTAATATTGACATTCGCTGCGAGGCCTTCTGTAATCGTCTTTATGCTGCTAACAGCAACTGCGTTGGGGATGATCCCTTTGGGTTTGATTCTTATTTGTTGTGTGAAGAATCCTAAAAGTTATGGTAAGATTATGAGTAATTAATTTCTCATGACATAATTATATAATTAAATTAATTAGTTGATTGATAATTTGCTTCACCATTCAGGGGAAGATTTGATGAGATTTGATTTGGGTATGAACCAACATGCGGATAACATAGAGCTTGCCGAAGCAAATAAGCCTGGAGTCAGTGGAAAAGGGCAAACTGGATTGCCCTTTTTCAGGTTTTCTAGTGTTTCTGTTGCAACAAATCATTTCTCGGCCACAAATAAGCTTGGAGAAGGTGGGTTTGGACCTGTTTATAAGGTAATATTTTTTTTTAAAAAAAAAAAAGACAGATACACAAAAATAGTATAAAATATACTTAAAAAAGGGAGTAAAATTATTGTTTCTTCAGTTAAATTTGTTTGTCTTTTATTTATGTGTTTCCGCTATTTTTTGTGAGCCTATCATTGTTATTTTATTTCTGATAAATTTTCATCTTGTCTTTAGAGTTTGGGCTAATTATTCCTTTGGTCTGTGTATTTAAAAAAAATATTCAAAGCATTTATATCATTATTTTTATAATTATCGGATTTAATTTTTCAAGGAAAAATAGAATTTTTGTCCAATGTTCTAAAAGATTATATAGATCGTGTCGATTATATAGACTGCCATTAGAAAAGATATCTGATAAATTAATGGATTGGCCAGGATTTCTGATCACAGAGGAATGCAAGTATATCTATCAACGGAAAGAGGTGGTGACAAGTGTAATTCACGTGTTGATGACCGCCGTTGACAGCTATATGAAACTGTCAATCACAAACGTTAGATTTAATTGAATCCAAATTTTCAAATTAAAAACCTAATTGACCTTACTCGGCTATGTTAGTGTCCTACACATGCCCAAGGTCTCTAAACAATGATTAGTGTGTGAATTATCAAGATAAATTTACGGAATTAACTTACATTGATCGGCTTTGAAAATCAAAACTTTCTTTGGATGATGGAAGCTCCGAGCTTTGTTGAGTGTTTCCAACACTCGGGTGAGTTTTCCTAACACCTCATTCAACGGAAGATGATGAATAGTGATGTGTTTTCCAAAAATAATTAACTTCTCAATACTTGGTAGGTGTGTTGATAAATGCTTTACATTTATTAAGGCCAACTACTTTTATAATCTTTTGACAAGTTAATGTAAGTTAAAGTGGGTCTCACCACTTTAAAATTTCAAATCTAGTTGGCTTGCACAACACATTTTGGGCCCGGATTCGTTTAATCCGATTAAACAATTTTTCTGTCGCGACGTAATTAAATCTAATTTAATTAAATAATAATGCCTAACAATATTATTACGAAAGTCGCTTACGAATTAATTCCAAATTGATTCGTTCGCCCGAATTAAAATCCAATTTTAATTCTGCATTGAAATCTGATTTCAATTAATATATCAAATATATTATTTAATCGATTAATTCCAAATTAATCGCGTTCTCTCTTCTAGACGAATTTAATCCCAGATAAATTTTTACCGCAATTAATCCCAGATTAATTTTCTCTCTCATAATTAATCCTAGATTAATTCTGTTCGAGTCAAATGTCATTGGTGAATCTTTGGGAAGCGACCCAAGAGATCCCTGGATATGTTGGCAGTAAATACAGTTGTCGGACTATCCAACACATGCGTACCCCGTACCACATTCTCACCGATTTATAAGACATAGTTGGCTTCTAGCAAAGCACCGTGCCTACCCAATTCTCCAGAAATATTCAACGAAGAATATATAATATGTATCAGGCGTAGTATACATAGTATTGCGTAATACGATCCAGTATCGGATGTCACATGCTAGGCCTAAGGCTGAAATTGTGTCTGCCCCTTACGAAGCATATATCGAATCATCATCAACTAGTCTCTGTAATCGGATAATCATGACCTAGTCATACTATCCCGATAGCTGCAGCATTTAAGAGTACTAGTTTTGTATCCTGCGTGATCATCATCTCCATATGACTGAAGTGATACTCACATCTTGACATCACACCCAATACATTACGATTCTCAGTAAATCCAGAAGAGGCGTACACAGAACCTGTTAAAGCTCCAGACGACTAAAACCAAAGCATACTGATTATCACAAGTATTAGCGATGCAAGTCTCAAGTTAAAACCACAAACACCTACCCTGATTCGGATTCCCATAGACACATAGTCAAAATACCAATATGACTCCGAGGGGTTTATCCAGAGCGAAGCTGTTCCCGGTCCAACGACTAACAGAACCTCCTATCACACTTGCATAAATATCCAATACTTCAATATATGAGAACTATGTCGTTAAGCTTTCACAACGCGCACAAGTATTATACTAGCTTATTCCGCATTATCGATGTCCAGTCTCGATAATACTACGACTATAGATATTAATGATTAAACCTTTCGTGGATTAATAATGTCTCATATCTTATTAATCCGATTTAACCATATGGACTTTTATCATTTATATATATCCAAGTAATCCAATTACAAAATGATAAAAGAGTAATTTCATTTGTCACATAGTTAATTTGTACAAAAACATCATGTCTTTTACAAATAGTGATGCTATGGGTCATAATTATCCAACAATCTCCCACTTGGCCTATAGCCAATCACTCAAGTGTCCAACACCTGAACTATGTACAGGTCGTTCAAACTTTTGCTGAGATATAGCTTTCATCAGCAGATCTGCAAGGTTATCATCTGATGTAATCTTTTCGATCTTGACATCGCTATGATGTATGATCTCACGAATCAGATGGAACCGTCGAAGTACATACTTGGATCATTGATGAAACCGTGGTTCCTTAGCCTGTGCTGTAGCCTAGCTCAGCTGCTAACAAAACTACTCCTAATCTAATTAGGAATTTATAGATCCAAAAGGCTTCTTTTGCTGCCTCAGCAGCATCAATATATTCCGCTTTTGTTGTTGAATCAGCAATAGTATCTTGCTTGGAAGATTTCCAGCTCACTGTTCTGTTGTTCAAATAAAATATGTACCCTGATTGCGACTTAGAGTCATCTTTATCGGTTTGGAAACTTACATCGGTGAACCCAGTACCTTAAGTTCTCATTCCTCATAGACTAAGAAAGCATCCTTAGTTCGTCTAAGATATTTAAGGATGTTCTTAACATCAATCCAGTGACTATCACCTGGATTGGCTTGATTGTGACTGCATATGCTCAAAGAATATGAGACATCATGTCGTGTACATATTTGTCAATGTACGAGCTATGTGAGAGTGCCAACAACTTTTAGATATATCCAGTAGATCCTTATTCCTAGTATAAAGGTTGCCTCTCCCAAGTTTTTCATGGAGAATTTTAATGAAAGCCAAGATTTCACCGATTGTAGCATGGGAACGTCATTGCCTAAAAGAAATACATCATCATTGCATATGACAATGAATGTCAGTGCACTTCCACTAACCTTCTTATATACACAAGAATCATCTTCGTTTTGAATGAAACCATATTCTTTTATGATCTCATCAAAACTCTGGTTCCAAGAACGCGATGTTTGCTTCAATCCATAAATGGATCAATTTAACTTGCAAACATTGTTTGCATGTTTTGACACGACAAAATCGTCAGACTGTTGCATATAAACATCCTCCAAAAGTTTTCCATTAAGGAAAGCGGTTTTGACGTCCATCTGCCATATTTCGTAATCGAAATATGCAGCAATAGCAAGCATTATCCGAATGGATTTAATCATGGCAACATGTGAAAAGGTTTCGTCGTAATCGACACCATGTCGTTGACGATACCATTCGTTACAAGCCTAGCTTTGTACGTTTGTATGTTGCCATCCATGTCTATCTTCCTTTTGAAGACCCATTTACAACCAATCAGCTTAATGCCTTCCGGTGCATCAACCAGTGTCCAAACTTGATTGGTATACATAGAATCCATTTCGAACTTCATGGCCTCTTTCCATAAAGCGGAGTCGATACCTTGTATCGCTTCGTCATACGTAGCCGGCTCATTATCCTCAATAAGATTAATATCTACATGAGGTGAGATCAGAAACCCATACCTCTCAGGTTATTTTTTGACTCTCTCTGACCTACACGGTTCTTGTGTATTAGAAGATTATGGAATAGTCATATCCCTAATGGACTATTCGTGTTGCGAGAGGGGGTCGGTGCTAGGAACAGTATCACTCTGATTTTCATCGAGTTCTACTTTTCTCCCACTTATCAGTGCATCTATGAATTCCTTTTTGAGGAAAACTGTATGAAGAGCAACATATATTTTATTCTCATGAGGGTTGTAGAAGTAATATCTTTTGGTTTCCCTAGGATAACCTACAAATAGGCACTTATCCGATTTGAGTTCTAGTTTGGTACCATCCAAATGTTTAACATATGCCCAGCATCCCCAAATCTTCATGAATGAGAAACCCGGTTTCTTTCCTGTCCATATTTCATATGGAGTTTGTCCAACAGATTTTGACGGAACCTTATTCAAAATAAGTATTGCATTGTTCATTGCGTATCCCTAGAAGGAAATTGGTAGCTCAGTGCGACTCATCATTGACCTTGCCATGTCCAACAAAGTTTGGTTTCTCCATTCGGACACACTGTTCAATTGAGGTGTTCTAGGAGGAGTCTACTGTGAAAGAATACCATACTCTTTTAAGTAATCAAGAAACTCATTGCTTAAGTATTCTCCACCACGGTCCGACCGTAATATTTTAATACTTTTACCGGTCTATTTTTCTACTTCGTGTCGAAACTCTTTGAATTTCTCAAAAGTTTTCGACTTGTGTCTCATAAGATACACATAACCATAACGCGATGCATCATCCGTAAAGGTTACGAAGTATTCATATCCACTTCTAGCCTGGCTAGACATGGGCCCGCATACGTCACTATGAACGAGGGCTAACAGCTCGGTGGCACTACACCCTTACCGCTAAAAGGCGTTTTAGGTATTTTGCCTGACAAACAGGATTCACAGACATCATATGAATTAGGATCAAATCCATCCAAGTATCCACTCTTCGAAAGTGTGGATATACGAGTCTTGTTAATGTGTCTCAGACGACAATGCCACAGATAAGTTTCATCTGTTTTACTCAATTTGAGCCTTTTGTTTGTCATGTTATATGTTTGAGATTCATTTATATTCAAAATATAAAGACCATTTTTAACATACGCTGTACATATCAAAATGACATATCAAAATGTCATCTTTATATACAAAACACCCAGTGTTTGAGAATACAACGGTATACCCGCATCAGGTTAAACAAGATATAGAGATGATGTTTCTAGTCAAACTAGTTACAAAATAACAGTCACCTAATGTAATTACATGCCCGGAAGACAGGTTCAAAACATAAGTCCTAACGGCCAAAATAGCGACTCTCATCCCATTTTCGACTCGTAGGTCGATCTCTCCTGAAGCCAGTCTCCTGCTATTCAGTAGATCCTGCACATCAGTACATATGTGAGTACCACATCCAGAATCAAAAATCTAATTTTTAAAACCAGTAGTGGACATGTTTATTTCAATAACAAACATACCTAAGGCCGGAGCCTTGCCCGCCCTCGCTTCCTTTAACTCTGCCTTGTACTCACGGCAGTCATGCTTCCAGTGACCCCGTTTGCCATAATGTAGGCATACGTCTTGGGATTTGTCCTTAGTCTTCCTAGAAGACGTTGATGATTTTGCCTTACCATTTTTCTTCTTTTTCTTCACACCCCCATAAGCCTTCGGCCAAGCCTTAGCCTTCTGGGATGTCGAAGTAAGATGCACCTCGCGCTTCTTGCCCTTCAGAAGCTCTGGCTCTGCTTCTTTCAGCATCGCCATTAACTCTCCAAGAGTCTTCTCTTGGTTCATCATATTGTAGTTCATGATGAACCCGCCCCAGCAGTCGGGCAGAGACTGTAAGATCAAATCTATAGAAGTCTAGGCCTCGAAGGTTATGCCTAGCTAACCTAGCTATTCGATGTCAGCAATCATCTGCGACACATAGTGCTCGACAGATGTACCCTTTGACATTCGCGAGCGAAATAGCTTCTTTTGCAATTCGTACTTATGATATCTAAGGTTAGATCTGTGAAGGTCCTTCAATTTCAACATCATGTTATAAGGATCCAATCCTTTGTTTTGATGATGAAATTGAGGTGTCATTGCGGCAAGCATTACAGATTGAGCGGTAAAGTTATCATCTCGATGAGTCTTCCAAAACTCATGATCAACTGGTCGCTCAAGTCCGGGCTCAGGCCCGAGAGGTCTGTCTATAACATAGAGCAACTTCTCAGCTCCCAGGACTATCCTGAGATTCATCTCCCAATCCGGAAAATTGGAGCCGTTAAAGATATTCTTGCCCATGATTATGTCTCTAACGCTAATCTTTCCAGCCATCTTGATTGCAATAATCCAACTATTCAATCAATAATATCGAGTATACTAAAAATGTAATGGCTACTATAGTCCAACTATATAACCAACTACAAGTGGAGTAGTGTCTTGTACAATCTAACTGTTCAAATAAATTAATAAAAGATATTAGTCCAACTAATATATATATATATATATAACGTGATATAATAAAAGAGCGCGTATTAGCAAGTATTAAACGAAATTGCAAATTTAATACTGGCCTCCCACTATTTTTCGGCGAGCCTCTAACCCTTTGTTGAGTACTCGGGAAACCCAGTTTCCTAGTGGGCTAGGATCCCGTTAAATAACACACAACCTTGACTTTGGCCAACAAGGCAAGCTGTATGAAACTTAACTAGGTAGATCTCTAAGATCAATTGGATCTCATCTAATTCCTAGATCCGGTAGGTGGACCTCCAAGTCCAAAACATATATTCAATATATCGTCTTAACCTTTTCCTCTGAATCAACTAAGCATTGGCTTTTTCTCAACAAGCTTAATGATTTCAATTAAGCGCGACCTATTGACAGTGAGAAAGCTTTGTAATCCACGTCGATGTTCAGAAAGTGACCTTGACTTTGGCCAACAAGTCACAACTGCCCAAGACATGCGATATATAACAAAGTTTTCGTTGTTCAAACACATCCGCGATGGACAATGATCTTGATTGTGGCCAACAAATCAAAGTCAATCTTGGATCTTGAGAAAGAACCACTCAATGGAAGAAAAACACTTAATATTAAAGTGAGGGTTTTTTTCGCGTAAATTGGCAACCAATTTATTATCTTTGATTAGGTCTCATCATACACCCTTAAACATGCATTCTAAAAGCATAATAAGGCGCGATAAAATTAATGATGATATGCGGATGGCTATATACAAATTTGTTCCTAGAACAAATCTCTCTATTTCCTCTCTCCAGCTACCACTTTACATTCTTCTACCCAATTACATAATACATAAAGAAACCTCATTTATATTGAGGGGAATTGGTGAGAAGAGAAATACAAAGAGAATATAAAGTGAAAGGCTGGACACGCAGGTCCAATTTAATAAATTCCAAATTTACAACAATTTCCAAAATTTCCCCCACCCAACTAATATACATCTGATATATATTATTTATACAAATACATCCAAGTATTCACACAAAGCATGATGTCAATCAATCTAATCCAATTAATTAATCTTTGATTAATGACCATCCAATGTTCATACAACAATTTGATTTGCGCGAGTCCAACTAGTTTAAGAATAAATACTCAAAGTACGTATTCTTGAATTATATCGAACTATAATTTTAAATCTAATTTAAATTGTATCAAATACTAATTCGTGTTTAATTCCAAATTAAACAATTACACTTTTAATAGTGTCTTTTAGACTTGAATTCCAAATCCAATCCAATTGGGTCTCAAATGCCCAATTAGCATTCAATGCCAATTCAATTAAAGTCCAATGGGCTTTCAATTAATTCTTTAGGCATGTGCTTTAGCCATTATGGATCCAACCCAAAATGCCAAGGCCCAATTAGGAATCACAATATGCTAAAAATCAATTTAGGCCATTAAGCCCAATTAAATTATTAAAGGCCCATAAGTCATATTTGGACTTTATGAAAATGGTTTTAGGCCCAATTGGATCCAACCCAATTGTCCAAAACCATAGGCCCAACCAAACCCATTAGCCCAAATAAAACCAAAATAAATCAACATAATATTCCAAAATCACATTAATTCAATTAAAGTGTAATTAACGTAATTAATTTATTAATCTAATATTTCCAAAATATTAATTAATCAAATTAATCATGCTTATTTTTTTAATTCATGTCCAACACAAATTGAAGCAAAATCAATTCTATAACATGCTTCATTGTCACGACAAAGGCAAGGAAATAAAAATCAATTTTGATTTCAATCCAATTAAATCAACAATTAATATTCATTTCATGCCAATTAACATATCCAATTGTCAAATTTTAAAAATCACCATGAGTTCTTCCTAGGGTAAGTTTCGGCCAAGCTAAGGATTTTAGGGAAATTTTTGATCCAATCAATTTCACAAATCCAATGATGCACAAATCCAATTTATCATCATATAAGCACAACCAAACAATCAATTTGGAAAAATACATGCTCCAAGCAAAATCCCCAAATTCAAGTGTATAAACCCTAGATTCAAATCAAGCTTAGATTGGCTCTGATACCATTGTTAGTGTCCTACACATGCCCAAGGTCTATAAGATAATGATTTGTGTGTGAATTATCAAGATAAGTTTGTGGAATTAACTTACATTGATCGGCTTTGAAAATCAAAACTTTCTTTGGATGATGGAAGCTCCAAACTTTGTTGAGTGTTTCCAACACTTGGGTGAGTTTCCCTAACACCTCATTCAACTCCTTTAAGTGCTAGCTTGTAGAATTTTTGCAACAAAAATTCCAATGGAGAGAGCAAGACAATCGGCCAATGCAAGAAAGAGAGAAGATGATGAATAATGATGTGTTTTCCAAAAACAATTAACTTCTCAATACTTGGTAGGTGTGTTGATAAATGCTTTACATTTATTAAAGCCAACTACTCACATCATCTTTTGAAAAGTTGATGTAAGTTAAAGTGGGTCCCACCACTTTAAAATTCCAAATCTAGTTGGCTTACACAACACATTTTGGGCTCAGATTCGTTTAATATGAATAAACAAATTTTCCGTCGCGACGTAATTAAATCCAATTTAATTAAATAATAATGCCTATCAAAATTATTACGAAAGTCGCTTACGAATTAATTCCAAAATAATTCGTTCGCCTGAATTTAAATCCAATTTTAATTTTGCATTGAAATCTGATTTCAATTAATATATCAAATATATTATTTAATCGATTAATTCCAAATTAATCGCGTTCTCTCTTCTAGACGAATTTAATCCCAGATAAATTTTTACCGCAATTAATCCCAGATTAATTTTCTCTCTCATAATTAATCCTAGATTAATTCTGTTCGAGTCAAATGTCATTGGTGAATCTTTGGGAAGCGACCCAAGAGATCCCTGGATATGTTGGCAATAAATACAGTTGTCGGACTAGCCAACACATGCGTACCCCGTACCATATTCTCACCGATTTATAAGACATAGTTGGCTTCTAGCAAAGCACCGTGCCTACCCAATTCTCCAGAAATATTCAACGAAGAATATATAATCTGTATCAGGCGTAGTATACATAGTATTGCGTAATACGATCCAATATCGGATGTCATATGTTAGGCCTAAGGCTGAAATTGTGTCTGCCACGTACGAAGCATATATCGAATCATCATCAACTAGTCTCTGTAATCGGATAATCATGACCTAGTCATACTATCCCGATAGCTGCAGCATTTAAGAGTACTAGTTATGTATCATGCGTGATCATCATCTCCATATGACTGAAGTGATACTCCCATCTTGACATCACACCCAATACATTACGATTCTCAGTAAACCCAGAAGAGGCATACACAGAACCTGTTAAAGCTCCGAACGACCAAAACCAAAGCATACTGATTGTCGCAAGTATTAGCGATGCATGTCTCAGGTTAAGACCACATACACCTACCCTGATTCAGATTCTCATAGACACATAGTCATAATACCAATGGGACTTCGAGGTGTCTATCCAGAGCGAAGCTGTTCCCGGTCCAACGGCTAACAGAACCTCCTATCACACTTGCATAAGTATCCAATACTTAAATATATGAGAACTATGTCGTTAAGCTTCCATAATGCGCACAAGTGTAATACTAGCATATTCCGCATTATCGATGTCTAGTCTCGATAATACTACGACTATGAATATTTAATGATTAAATCTTTCATGGATTAATATTGTCTCATATCTTATTAATCTGATTTAACCATATGGACTTTTATCATATATATATATATATATATATATTCAAGTAATCCAATTATAAAATGATAAAAGAGTAATTTCCTTTGTCACATAGTTAATTTGAACAAAAACACAATGTCTTTTTACAAATAGTGATGCTATGAGTAATAATTATCCAACAGACCAAACCCTAAACCGAATTAATATGAAATTACTATAATCTAACTTTAATTTGCCTCAATTTATCAAATTATAACCATAAACTTAATTGAACCCAAATTTTCAAATATTCAAAAAACCTTGAATAAAAAATAAAGCTGCCTAACCCGTTCATCTAGACTCTCCTCATTATACGCCTAGAGCATGTTTTTATCAACTATTATTTAAAATTCTAATAAGTCAGGTATGCAACAGTTAAAAAATTGAGAATAATATAGTAGATTTTGTTGTAAATTAAATGGTCCCCAACATTTGTCTTTTATGTTTTAACTTATCCCACATTGATTAGGGATAATAATATTAACCTAAATCTATCTCTATAAATAGAGAGTAAATCTTGTGTAGTTGTTTCATTCTAAAAATCAATAAGAATAAAAACTTGCAGCTTTACAAGGTATTATTTTCTTCATTTTATCTATTATTTTATAACACGTTATCAGCACGAGTAGTTCTTATTTTATTTTTTTTAAAAGCGAACCTGAAGTTTCGCAAACAACTGTTGCATCAATAAAAACAAAAGGCCGAACCTGAAGTTTAGCAAGCAATTGTTTTTTTTTTCAGTAATGATCATAAAAAAAAAAAAAGGTTGAATCATCGATTGTCATTGAATTTTATTGCTGCTGTTGAATGGTTCATCTCCTGTTTTTCGTCTTCATTCTAAATGAATTGCTTGATGAATATAATTAACGTCATGGTTTGTGTATTTGCTTAAATTCAATGGCATCTTGGCATCATTGGCCTGAAGCCAAAAAGGTTTAAAAAAAAAAAAGGCTTTCAAATTTGATGATGATCAAGTGACGTAAATTGCATTTGATGACAATGATCCAATGGCATACATGTAATAAGGCATGATCTGAGATTCTGATTTTTTTTTATTAGTTTTCTTTTATTGCAACTTGAAGTTTATAGTGTAAATAAATCAGAACCTGAAGTTCTGAATTTTCAATCATAATATTAGAACATGTAGTTTTGATTCAGAATCTGAAGTTCTGAATCTCAATATTATTCAGAATTTCTAATAGCATATTTATGAACTTGAAGTTCTAAATATTAATATTATCAATCGGAAATTAAAGTTGTGAAATATAATTACTTTTTAGGACCTGATATTCAAAATAACAATGTAAGATTGGAACTTAAAGTTCTAGATCAACAAATTAATTTTCAAGAGAACCTGAAGTTCTAAGTATATGTGTGTAATTTTGGTTCATATATATTTATGTGATGTTTTTAATTTTTGTATTATATTTTATTGTATATTTATTATTTTGAATTATATTTATGTGACATGAACTTTACTTTCAAGGATATGGACCCTTCAAAGAAATTGTTTGTTCCGAAAAATAAATGTAGGGATATATGCTTGGCTGATAGTGCAACCACACACACTATCTTTCGAGATAGAAAATACTTATTGGACGTAAAATTACATGAAGGAAAGGTAAACATTATATCTGGGCCTGTAGACCTAATTGAAGGCTCTGGAAGAGCCATAATCTTATTAGCAAGTGGAACAAAATTATACATTGAAAATGCTATATATTCAGACAGGTCCAGTAGAAATCTGCTAAGTTTCAAATATATTCGCAGAAATTGGTATCATATTGAAACTTTCGATGAAAATAAAATAGAATATATATGTATTACCAAAAATATCTCAGGTAAGAAATATATATTGGAAAAACTTCAGGCTTTCTCATCTGGATTGTATTATACAATCATAAATGCAATAGAAAGTCATGTAGTGATGAACCAGAAGTTCAATAATCCAAAGATGTTTATGTTATGGCATAATCGTCTTGGTCATCCAGGAGCTACGATGATGCGTAGAATAATTGAAAATTCCAATGGGCATAAATTAAAGAACCAGAAGATTCTATTGACAAATGAGATCAATTGCACTGCTTGCTCACAAGGCAAACTTGTGATACGCCCATCTCCATCTAAGATTGCCCTTGAATCTCCATCATTATTACAAAGGATTCAAGGAGATATTTGTGGACCAATTCATCCACAAAGTGGACCTTTCCGTTACTTTATGGTTTTGATTGATGCATCTGCACGGTGGTCACATGTTTGTTTGTTATCCACACATAACATTGCATTTGCCAAGTTACTTGCCATGATGATTAAATTAAAGGCACAATTCCCAGATTATCCAATCAAAACCATACGATTATATAATGCTGGTGAATTTACATCCAAGACATTTGATGACTACTGTACATCAGTTGGAATCGATGTTGAACATCTAGTTCCACATGTACATACACAAAATGGATTGGTAGAATCATTGATCAAGCGAATTCAGGTAATTGCACGAACTTTATTGTTACAATCTCAATTACCAATTTCTACATGGGGTCATGCTATACTACATGCAGCTGCATTAATTCGCCTTAGACCCACAACTTATCATCAATATTCTCCAATCCAACTTGTTCTTGGTCACCAACCAAATATTTCTCATCTACGCACTTTTGGTTGTGTTGTATATGTTCCAATTCACCCCCACAACGTACAAAGATGGGACCCCAACGTCGTTTGGGGATATATATTGGTTTTAATTCACCTTCCATTATTAGATATTTGGAACCTTTAACAGATGATCTATTTACCGCACGTTTCGCGAATTGTCATTTTGATGAGACAATTTTTCCACCATTAGGAGAAAAGAAAAAGCCTCCAGAAGCAAGGCATGAACTTTCTTGGAAAGTTCCTACCATGTCTCACTTAGATCCTCGCACCAGCCAATGTGAAAATGAAGTGCAAAGGATAATCCATTTGCAACAAATTGCAAATCAATTACCAGATGCATTTACAGATGCTGCAAAAGTAACCAAGTCTCATATACCAGCTGCTGATACACCAGCTCGGGTGGTTATTCCTATTGAACAATCTAGTGTAAATGCAGCTAATGAATCATCTATTACACGTCAGAAACGTGGTAGACCACTTGGTTCTAAAGATACTATTCCCCATAAGAGGAAAATGAGAGATTCAGATCCTGTTGAAAATAATGCTCGAGCAATGACTATACCCATATCTTCTCAATCACCAGTTCCAGAAGAACTGATAGTCCCTGAAGAGATATCAACCCCTAAAGAGGCTCAAAATTCCAAAAATGAGGAAAAATCTACAAATTATACTTATACAAGAGAACTGTGGGATCGAAATGAAATAACCATCGACAATGTATTTTCATATACAGTAGCTACTGAAATTGCAAATGATTTTGAACCTCAAAATATCAATGAATATAGACAAGACACGATTGGCCTAAATGGAAAGAAGCAATTCAAGCAGAATTGATTTTTTAGCCAAACGTGAAGTATTTGGACCTGTAGTCCAGACACCTGAAGATGTCACACCCGTTGGTTACAAATGGGTGTTTATACGAAAACGTAATGAACATAATGAAATCATTAGATATAAAGCGCGACTAGTTGCACAAGGTTTCTCGCAGAGATCAGGTATTAACTATGAGGATACATATTCTCCAGTGATGGATACCATTACGTTTCGATTTTTAATCAGTTTGGCAGTCTTTGAAAGATTGGACATGCGTCTTATGGACGTAGTGACAACATATTTGTATGGGTCACTTGACACTGATATTTACATGAAAGTCCCTGAAGGATTGAAAATGCTTGAAACATATAAATCAATTGATCGTAAACTATGTTCAATCAAGTTACAACGATCTTTATACGGATTGAAACAATCTGGACGCATGTGGTATAATCGTTTGAGTGAATATTTGATGAAAGAAGGATATATAAATGATCATATTTGCCCATGCGTATTTATTAGAAAGTCCGAAATTGGATTTGCCATTATAGCAGTATATGTCGATGATATGAATTTAATTGAAACTCCTGAAGAGCTTCTAAAAACTGCTGAATACTTGAAAAGAGAATTTGAGATGAAAGACTTGGGAAAAACAAAATATTGTCTCGGCTTGCAGATCGAGCATAAAACTAACGGAGTATTTATCCATCAGTCTGCATATATTGAAAAAATTCTCAAACGTTTCAACATGGATAATGCTCATTCATTAAGTATTCCTATGGTAGTCCGATCTCTCGATCCTAAAAAGGACCAATTTCGTCCTAAAGAAGATAATGAAGAGATACTTGGTCCAGAAGTACCATATCTCAGTGCAATTGGTGCCTTGCTGTATTTAGCTCAATGCACCAGACCGGATATTGCATTTTCTGTTAATTTATTGGCAAGATTTAGTTCTGCGCCAACTCGAAGACATTGGAATGGTGTCAAACATATCTTTCGTTATCTTCACGGCACTAAAGACTTGGGATTGTTTTATTCAAATGAGCCAACACAAAATCCAGGCATTGTTGGTTACGCTGATGCAGGATATCTCTCTGACCCTCATAAGGCACGTTCACAAACGGGGTATGTTTTTACCTATAATAATACAGCAATTTCATGGCGATCTACAAAACAATCTTTTGTTGCTACCTCATCCAATCACTCAGAGATACTTGCATTACATGAAGCAAGCAGGGAGTGTATATGGTTAAGGTCACTTATACATCAGATTCAGAGCACATGCAACTTAAATTCTGCCACAGATATTCCAACAGTTATATATGAAGATAATGCTGCATGTATTGCACAAATCAGAGGAGAGTACATCAAGGGAGACAGAACCAAGCACATTTCACCTAAATTCTTTTATACTCATGAGCTCCAGCAGAGCAAGCAAATTGATGTCAAGCAAATAAGATCAACCGATAATTTTGCAGACTTATTTACTAAAGTTTTACCGACATCAACATTTGAGAAGCTTGTATATAACATTGGCATGCGCCGACTGAGCAAATTATCTTGATAATATTTCATCATGGGGAGCATAATCATTGACATCAAGAAATATTGTTGGATAAAAGTGCATTGTACTCTTTTTCCTTCGATCAGTTTTTTTTCCCATTGGGTTTTACGGGCAAGGTTTTAATGAGGCAGTGTTAGATCAATTATTGTAAAATTAAAGTAATGGGTCCCAAGGGGGAGTGTTGTAAATTAGATGGTCCCCAACACTTGTCTTTTATGTTTTAACTTATCCCACATTGATTAGGGATAATAATATTAACCTAAACCTATCTCTATAAATAGAGAATAAATATTGTGTAGTTGTTTCATTATAAAAATCAATAAGAATAAAAGCTTGCAGCTTTACAAGGTATTATTTTCTTCATTTTATCTATTATTTTATAACAGATTTTAATAAAAGCAGATATACAAAAAAAGATATTTTAGATAGTTTTTAAAAATACAAAGATTAATTGAGTTATTGACTCAAATAGTAGGAACTATATATAGTAGCATTTGCCCTTTTATTTCATTAGCAATAATAAGTTGGCTAATTAATGTTTTTAAGAACTGCCGCCATTTTCAGGGTGTATTAAATAAAGGGGATGAGATAGCTGTGAAAAGGCTTTCAGGAAAATCTGGACAAGGATCGCAAGAGTTCAAAAATGAAGCATCTGTCATAGCCAAGGTTCAACACAAGAATCTTATTAGGCTTTTGGGCTGTTGCATTGATAATGATGAGAAGATACTCATCTATGAATACTTGCCCAATAAAAGTTTGGATTTCTTCCTCTTTGGTTCGTAAACTATAATCTTCTTAATTTATTTCTTGCGATTTTGTGTCTTTCTTTCTTCTTTTGAACAAAACTTAGGTCATGTTCATAATTAAGCAAATGGATCAAGTAGGCTGAGCAATTTAAATATAACCGAATCTTAATCAATTTTTTTTTTTTATTAAAACACATGTAATAAAAAATTACAAAAAATTTAGTACAATTCAATCAGCATATTTCTTGAGATAACTTCTCTGACAATATTACTTGGATAATATAAAATTATTGATTGTAATTGCTAACATTTCTTTAAATTTTGGACATGATGACCGTTTAATGAGATTATGGAGTATATCTTATACGGTTTGTTTAATTGCTATTTATTTATTTATTTTTTTTAATGTTTTGTGTTTGCCGAAAATCAGATCCAATGAAGCGTGGTTTATTAGATTGGAGAATTCGTGTTCAGATAATTGAAGGAGTAGCTCAAGGACTTCTTTATCTTCATCAGTATTCAAGAGTGCGAATTATTCATAGGGATTTAAAAGTTAGTAACATCTTGTTGGACAACGACTTGAATCCTAAAATATCAGATTTTGGAACAGCAAGAATAATTTCTGGAGGAAATGAATTAGAAGCCAATACAAGCAGGATCGTTGGGACTTAGTAAGTAATTAATGCGAACATAAATAAAAAATTTCTTTTAAGATTTGTTAAATTTTTATAAATTTTGTTGATCTCCACATAATGAAGTTTGGTTATATTAAATGTTGAATTACAGTGGATATATGTCTCCAGAATATGCCATTGAAGGAGTATTTTCCATAAAATCTGATGTTTTTGGCTTTGGAATAATAATGCTGGAGATTGTGAGTGGCAAGAAGAATACTGGATTTTATCAAACCGACTCTCTCAATCTTCTCGGTTATGTGAGTAACAAAAACTTCACCCTATCTATGTAATGTAGTGGTTAGTTAGTTTGTTGTTTGTTTTTTTTTTTATTTTTTATTTTTTAATTTTGTTTTGTTTTGTTTTATTTTGTTTTTTTTAAATTATTTCTAACCCAAGGCAAAAAAAAAAAAAAAAAAAAAGACCCGCTGATTCATAATTTAGGAAGCTATGACACTTAACTACTGAAGGACATTAACCGGCTGTTTCACTGTGACCTAGCATATGCTTTTCCCAAAACATAAATATACGTTGTTAGTTTTTTTTTTTTTTTAGGGAAATTATCGTATGTTCTCTTAAAAATTATTTTATATTTGAAAAAATAAGTTATGTACACTCAAAATTCTTAAAAAGAAACTTTACAATCAAAGTTCTTAAAAAAAATGAGTGTTTTTTACGAACATCAGTTAAATTTGGAATATAATAAAACTTCTTAAATTTTGGGTGATAATTGACCATTTTTAATAATTTTTAGTGCATAAATGACATTTTCTCAAAACTAGATATTTTTTTAGATAATAGATAATTTTCCGGTGGACATGATAATTTTTCTTTTTTAAAATGTACTTGAGTCTAATTTTAGTAAGTTCATAATTTTCATTTTAATCACTCCTTTTACTATTATAACCTTGTCATTTAGGAAGGGTTATGTATGTATGTTAAAAAATTGCATTGATCCTTCAATGATAAAATTCAAACATTAAAACTATCATTTTTGAGGCGTAAGGTTAATTAAAAAGTTTTGCCAAGTGGTAAAATATATATATATATATATATAGAGAGAGAGATTGAATGGTCATTCTCTATTTTAAAAGTATTTTTTTCTCAATTAAAAGAAATGAAATAGTCTAAAAAGTATTTGGCATCATTTTCAAACCTAAGTGTTAAACTTTTAATTAAGAAGCTATAATTTGTAGAGGTCTTGGGCAATCAATTATTATGTGAAAATTTAGAAGGGACATAAGTGGTGAAAATGAATTTTAAAAGGGATGAAAATGCTTCTTTTCAATGAAGTTGTTATTTATTATTTTTAATTTGTTGAAAATAAAATTTAATTAATTAATTTTTATTTGTCAAGGCATGGGATTTGTGGACAAGCAACAAGGTGTTAGAGTTGATTGACCCAATACTATTAGAAGATGCATCCTCAAATGATATGCTTGTAAGATATGTGAACATAGCACTGCTTTGTGTACAAGAAAGAGCCGAAGAGAGACCCACCATGTTTGATGTTGTCTCAATGCTTACAAATGAAGCTTCACCGTTACTTCCTCCCAAACAACCAGCTTTTTCAAATTTAAGAAATACTGTCAGTCCAATGATGCATGCCATTGCCAGCAAAAAGGAAAATTGTTCTGTCAATGAAGTAACGGTTTCACTTTTACAAGCTCGCTAATACTTGTGAGATAAAATTTGTATTTCAAATGATGTGGTATTATATACTTGGTCTTTATATATTTAAGCAATTTTGTAAATCAAGTGTCTTACATAAGCTTCAGAACAAATTAAATAGATCACAACAATCTATCCCCTACTTTCTTTATAATAAGTTCCAAGGCCTCACTTAAGTGTTTTGCCTCTTTTCTGGAATTATCATTACCATAAGTAGATATTTCATCCTATATTTCCTTCTTAAGTTGCTTGACTGCTGCCTTTTGTTCATCAATTTTTCGAGTAAGCTGAGCTGTTTTCGCATGGAACTTGTAAAGGGCATTGTCCGTTTCAGTTCTGGCCTCAGTCACAGTCCCGTAACGAGCATACACTGTACTCTTTAAATGATTGATGGCAAAATCAATTTTAAGCCCTCCATGCTGCACAAATTTGAGATGGTACCACCAAATGAACGTTGATACATCTCTGATGCCCTTAATGTCAGTGTCACTCATGCTCTGCACAACTCACAATTGCCACAAATATCACCATATTTGTGAAGCAACTTTTTGAGAACATAAGTCAGCTTCAGAGTGATTTTGTAATCACCCACATTGACAATCTCATCACTAGAATCATAGATTCCACCCATTGATGATTTTTCATTCTGATATTGTGATAGACATTTTCCATTAACTTTAGCACAGCCTCATCAGAATAACGAGAGTTTACTAATAATTTAATGCAACTTTTAATGCTAGTATTAGATGATCCCTTCCATTTGTTTGCCAATGCTTCATCCGTTGATAATTGCACGAAAGATGCAAATAATTAAGAAAAAAATATATTAATTTTGTGGGTGGGTCTCATACTTAAAAAATAATAATATAAAATTAGAATTCACTATTTACACAGTGAATCTCATGCCTATAAATTTCATTTCATTTCATTATTTTATTCATTTCATTCTTAACCAAATCATCTGTATTATAAAAGATAAAATATAGATTCTTCTTAATAGTTTAAGAGAGAGTTGTAGTTCTCCTATTCTAAGAGAGAGTGAGATTGTTCACTTCTTTGTTTTTAGAGAGAGGTTGTAAAATTGTTTCCACTATAGTGAAATCCTTGTACTTTTGTCTGTGAATGTTTCCCTCACATTGAGGGTTTTATCACGTTAATTATGTATCTCGTTGCTTTATTTTATTGTTAATATTAATAGTAGGCTAAGCTTCTTAATTATTATTGTACTCTTATATGGTAGGTAAAGCCTCCTTAACTAATAATTTAATTTCCCTTTACGTGCGTGCCAACTGCAGCCCACGAACCCTTAACAGTGGTATCATCGGTTCAGGTTCAAGGTTACTATTCACATATACGATATAATACTATTCATATATACAATATTATTCACTTATATGGTACTATTCACATATATAATACTATTCACGTATACAATATTTTATATGACACTATTCACTGTGAAATAGTAAAAGCCGGTTTAAATGAGAAGCTGATTGTCATCAGAAACATGACATGAAAATTCGAAATTGAGAAGTTCATATGGAGCAACGTTTCCCTATGGAAACTTAAAATAAAAGCAATCTTGAGAAAAAACAATTGTTTGGCGGCAATTGGAGAGAGACCAGATGAATGACTGATGAAAAATGGAAGGATATGGATGACAACATTATAAGCAACTTGCATCTAGCCTTAGTAGCTTCCGTGTTATCCAGTGTTGCAAAGAAGATGACTGTAAAAGAGATTTGGGATGCACTTACCAAATTGTACGAGATTAAGTCACTACACAACAAGATCTTCTTAAAGAGAAGACTTTACACTCTTCGAATGAGTGAGTCCACATCCATGACAGATCACATCAACAACTTGAATACACTATTTTCCCAACTCACTGTGCTGGATTATAGTATATCAACAAATGAACGTGCGAAGATTTTACTTCAAAGTCTGCCTGATTCGTATGATCAACTTATCATCAATTTGATAAGTAATATTGTCACTAGTAATCTAGTCTTTGACGAAGTTGTTAGGGTTGGTGCCCAGAGTGCCAATTCAGATCGTATTTATGTCCGATTCATGAATACAAATAATTCATTTTTTCCATAATATTACTTAATTATGGTAGTATTTCTTGCTTTTATATATACATATTTGATTACGCCCAAAATTTACTTGCGGCTATCACATTATAGTTGGGGTGTCGATTCCTTAGAGAGATGATTACAAGGAACTTATTCACTTATGCAAAACGTTTAGCAATAATTTACTTAAAGAAAAAGATTGAATTGGTAATTTAAACTAAGTATTACGAAAAGTTGCAAGATTTTATCAATAGAGAGGAACAGCAAAGCGTCAGGAATCCCTCTTGTACCAAGTTCTTATATTCAGTTATTGAATCTTTTTACTACGAAATTGAGGGTTTCACATCCCAAACTAACAATTGGAGGGTATTCAATTCTATACATATTAAGTTCTGAAGTAATTGATAAATTATCTTCTTTATGTTAACAACACACAAGGCTATCGTTACAACCCATCTAATGTCAACAATATACCCTCAAATAATATTGCAGCAGAAGATTAACTTATAAAACAACCTTGACCAGTCACAACTGATTTCCCAAACCACATATAGAAAAATCATGACTGAATCTATATGTAAATTGATAAAATACAATTTTTGGATTCATATAATTTAAGATAAAAAGAATAATAAGATATCAATTGTATTAAGCAATAAAGTTCATCCAAGAATCAATAACATGAATATAAGAGTTGAATACAAGAGTTCATCCTTAACTTTTCGTAGGAGATTAGTTCTCCATGCAGAAGAGAGAAACCACGTTGATAGATCATAGAGACGTCATATCGGTTGTAGTTCTTCGTTCTTCATTTTTGTCTCTTGATTTTATGTTTGTGGCTCATTGTTCTCGATTTTCTCCATTTTTCTCTCTTCTTTTAGGGTTTTGGACGAAGTTGGGTTTATATAGGGAAGCCCTGGAGTCCATATATGCGTAAAAGACGTCAAAATCAAGTTTTTTGGCCTGTTCGGGGCGCCGCGGCGCCAAAGCTGTTGGAAAATGTTTGTGTGCTGATTCCATAGGCGAGTCGCCACACCAATAAGGGCGCGTCGTGATGCGCAGTAGCTTGCTGATTTTTTCTTTCTGTGTTTTCGCTTTCGATGCGACCGTAAGGTCCCGAAACACGCATAATTGCTCCAAACTTCATATTCCATTGCTGCTAATAACAAAGCACAAAATAAAATCTAATTAAGATTAAATATATGATAATTAAGCCGAGTTAGCGATGTTCAAAATACACTTTCGTGCACTTATCACAACCACCAACTAGCTTATTGCTAGTCCCTAGTAATTCAAGCGCAAAAATAAAATAAAGTACGAACAAAATAAATAAAACTATCAAGGCCACTTTCGTAGGGATCACGATTGCATTTAGCATATGCAACAAGCCTTTAAACCCCTAGGTGTCTCTATTGGACAAGTTATAGTCTCGTGAGGGCTTACAGTGACGACACCCACAAACGTCATTCAAAACACATGCAAAAATAACAAAATGAAATAGTCCCAATAGTTACACATATTATTGTCCTCAACGAATGCTTAGTAATGAAATCAGAGAACTTTCAAAGTACTCAAAGCAACTTGAATCCAAGTTCTTGAATAAATTATCGAAGCGAGACTCACAATGGGTGTTTGTAAAGGTTCATTCACAACTTGATTCCTAGGTAAGCCAACTCAATGATTTCGTTTAAAAATTGGGATCTGATGGGTCAAACCAACCTAGATATCTCAATTATGCTATGTAATTGCTTTTCTGTGCTCAGCATGATATGCTTTTTTTTCTTTTTTTTTCAACACACCTACCATTTACGATAACATTTCTCCTCATGGTGGTCCTAACACTCGCCCATGGGTAGCTTCACGCTTATCGAATATAGGTGGTTTAATTTCTTTCTTTAGAGATTTTTTCTCTTTATTTTTTTACCATACCACACATCATAACACTAGCAAATTAGGATAGACATCTAAGTAAACGATCATTCATCGACATGTAATTTCTTCAACTAGTCACCTTGCCAACTACATAGGCTTTCACTACTAACAACCTATAGTTAAGTGCTTACGAGTCTAACCTAGATCAACTACTCAATGCATCAAATAAAAGTACATTAAAGAACTTGTCATTTCTAAAATTTCATCTTAAAGCAAACAATACTCATCATTGAACATATGCTTGACTATTAAGGACTAAAATAGACAAAATAATTTTTTTTTACAGGTATTACATGTATTAACACTCCATGCATACACCCACATACTTAAAACTTGCATTTTCCTCAATGTAAGATAAATATAAAGAAAAAAGATTAAAGAACAACACTACCAGGCACGGAGTTGATCTGGTTCCTGCTAGTGAGACTTTAGTTGTGTGGCTGTGTAGGTTGCGTTAACACCTACATAAATACTTATGCAAACAATAAACATGCAATTAGCACATAATAAAATAAAACTACAGTAAATAAAATAAAATAAAATAAATGAATATGCAAGGGTTGTCTCCCCGCTAATGTTAATTTTAACGTCTTCAGCCAGACGTAACCACTTAATATTGTCATGGTGGCTTCCATGTAGTGAACTGATTAAGACATGAGAAAGAATTTCTGGCTGGCTTTTGCAGTTTATCCATTGGTTCTCTAGGATCTACTGATGACTGAGATTTTATCAATTGGTTCAACCTCATTTTTAACTTCCCAGGTAGCATATTCAATTGAGCACTAACTCTCTTTTTCCTCCTCTTACGGTTATTTAGGGTCAATTTTATTTCATGAGGGTTGGTTCATGTTGTAAAGAAACTGTTCCTGATAGGACTATTTCTAGCATGTATGTATATTAGCACTCATCATCACCTTTTGGTTGTTTTTCAACATGAAAGATATTTACTTCTAGTGTCATGTTCCCAAATGATAACTTCATGAGATCATTCTTGCAATTATTAAGGGCATTAGCTGTAGCAAGAAAAGGTCTACCTAAGATAAGTGGAATATTTAACTCAGTATTAACCACAGATTGCGTGCTAAAATTAGGAAGTCAACGGGGTAGTAGAATTTATCAATTTGAACTAAAACATTCTCAACTACTCATCGCGATGATCTAATAAATTGGTCAGCTAACTGTAAAACCACTGATGTGGGTTTAATCTCTCCAAGTCCTAACTGCTTATAGATAGAGTATGGCATGAGATTAACACCAACACCTAAATCTAATAAAGCCTGACCAAACTCATAAGTGCCAATATGACAAGTGATAGTGGGACAGTCTGGGTCTTTATACTTTGGTGGAGTCCATTGTTCAATTACCGCCCTAGCCTGCTCCGTTAAGAATGCAATATTCTTCACATTATACTTTTTCTTTATAGTTCATAGATCCTTCAAAACCTTCGCATATGTAGGAACTTGTTTTATCACATGTAACAGCGGAAGGTTGATCTTCACTTGCTTTAGATGTTCTAGGATCTCACCATTTAGATCTGCAGCTCCCATTGTGGGCCTAAGTGCTTGAGAGAAAGGTACTCTATCTGGGAAATGTGTCTCTTGTTCTACCTGAGAGTTATTTGTACTACTATCTTTAGGGGCACCTACAGTGTTGGAAGTGTTCTGCAAGCCTACCTTTTTACCACTCATAGTGAATATAGCATTAACACCTTTTATATTGATTGCCTCATGATCAGTCTGTGCCATGTGTTGCCCTTGTGGGTTAGGTTGAGTCTGAGATGAGAATTTTCTTTGTTCATTCACACTTATGACATTAGTCAACTTAGAGACTTGACTCTTTATCTCTTTATTATCTTCAATTACCTGAGCTATTAATAACTCAAACCTTTGATTGGTTTTTCTTTGGGCCTTTACAAATGTTTTCTGGGCCTCTACAAATGCTTGTACAATATCCTCTAAAGAATTCTTAGGAACGACAGGTGTGGGATATTGGGGAGCACTATAACCTCTAGTTTTTGATGGCTGGGTAAACTGTTGAGACTCTTATTTCCAACTAAGATTGGGGTGGTTCTGCCAACCGGGGTTATAGGTATCTGAATACGGTGTGTAAGGCTTCTTGTGCATCCCTAAGGTATTGCAATGTTCCTCATATGTTCCCCTCATCTCACTGTATATAGGACACTCTTGGGCTAGGTGGTCAGTCCCCTTGCACACAAAACATACCTCTTGAGTTTCTAAGTGGGCTACTGCATGCATAGTCTTACTATCTTTGGCTATTAAGGTTCTCATCTGTCTAGTTAATAGATCAACTTGTGCCTTAAGACTATCTTCTTCCCTAAAGTGGTGTATGCCTATACTAGAAAGAGTGAGGTGTGTCCTATCAGTGCTATCCATGACATTAGATCCAGTCCATGTGTGAGATTTATCAGCTAGTTAATCTAAGTACTCGAATGCCTCATCAGGGTCATTTCAGATGAACTCACCATTGCACATTGTCTCAACGAATTGACGCTCTCTAGGGGTTAGACCATCATAAAAATAACTTACTATGCGTAACTCTCATACCCATGGTGAGGGCAACTAGCTAACATATCCTTCTACCTCTCCTACATTTGATAAATGGTCTCACTGTCCTTTTGAGAGAATATGAAGATTTGTCTTTTCAATGCTTTATGTAGGACACATAAATCGACGACGCTGTTCTAGGCTCACGACCTAGTTGGGAGTACGGAGTAGCCCACGGGGGAACTAAATCGGAGAAATAACATGGAGTCGCCACCCGGTGTGAACCGGGAAAATGATTTAAGGCCGCACTCACCCCTCGCAAGGGAAGACCTCAAACCGTTGGGTTCGGAATGGTCTCTTACTTATGCCACTTGTAATGAAATGATTTGTGCAATAATCTAATCAAACCTAAGCAACATATATTTCCAAGGATAATTTACTCTTAAGTTCGCATGTATAAAATAAATCATCATAACAGCAAACCTACGATATCACACAATAATCTCATGAGCATGTTGAATCATCAAACATGAAAAATAAATAACAACCTAAACATAAACGTAAATTGAACGCCTATTGCGAAAGAAGATAACCAAGTCATGCATAGAGGAATATCGTACTAATGGCTAAATCATGCTTAAGAAACAAGTAACATACTAACGACCTAATCATGCTTGAACACAATTTCACAAACACATCAAATAGATAAATGCAGGAATATAAATAGATAGCAACAGTAAAAATGTCAATAATGGAATGATATGATTAATTACATAATGCAAGAGAAATCACCCAAGAAGCAATCATGCATGAAATATGATGAAAAGGAATCGGTTCACTGTATGTGCATTCGTGTAGCGTTTGAAACGTGTTCAAACGGTAAACATAATGTTCTCGTTCGTATGGCGTTTAATAACGCGTTCGAACGAGACAAAACCTGATGAAACAAAACACATGCGCGTTCGAGTAGCATTCGTAAACGCGTTCGAATGGTAAACAGAAGGTTCGTGTTCATGTAGCGTTCGAAAAATACATTCGAACGGGACAAGACCCGATGAAGCAAAACACATGTGCGTTCGAGTAGCGTTCATAAATGCGTTCAAACAGGAAACAGAAGGCTCGCGTTCGTATAGCATTCGAGAACGCGTTCGAACGGGACAATACCTTATGCATGATAGATGATGCAAACACATACATAGATGAGCAAATGCACAATGTAGGACCCCATGTGCCCGATTGAAATCATTCCCATTAAATCGGGTGTACCTCGTCCGGCGTGGCAAAACATCATGGTAAATGTAGCCTTTAGGCATTTTCCCTCGAATAGAGGACCTTTAATCCACCCTAGTTAGCCCATGCGCACTATAATGCAATACATGCGTAAATAGAGCAATGATATACAAAAGGTCAATGACATAACAAAAGGCGCGACAAAACATCATGATAAAGGCAGCCTTTAGGCGTTTTCCCTCGAATAGAGGGCCTTTAATCCACCCTAGTTAGCCCATGCACATTATATTACTATGCATACAAATGAATAAAATAATGATGTGGAACTCCGTATGTCCGATTAAACATATCTCACATTCAATCAAACATACTTCATCCGGCGCGGCAAAACATCGTGGTAAAGGTAGCCTTTAGGCATTTTCCTCGAATGGAGGACCTTTAATCCACCTTAGTTAGCCCATGCGCATTACATCATCAACACATAAACACACAACGTACGTAAAGTAAATGAGGGAATAATAAAATGAGAATAATAAACAAACAAGATATAAAAACAAAGTGAAACATGTGCCGTTTGCTTAAGTGGTACGTGGAGTTGTTTCCCAAGTACAGACCGTACTACCGTCCATTCGGATTCAGCTACAGAATTTACGTCTGGGTTTCCATCCTATATACCCCAAGATACGACACATTTTCCCATCCATTCAAAGGCCACAACATGCATCTACAAATGACTCTTATGCGAAGAAAATAAATAAAGCAATTAAAAGATAAATGAAAATAAGTAAGAAAATTGCCCTCAGGTCTAACCTCTTAGGTTGTCTCTCGAAAGCGCGTTACACGGCCGTCGGAAGGATTGATGCTCCGTAACTCCTCTGGTTCACTGGTCCACTGTTTCCTTTCCCTGTTTCATTGTTTGGGCTACTGTTTTTGCTCCGTTTCGCTACTATTTTTGTTGTATTTTCTGGTCACTGTTTTCACTGTATTAAGGGACTGTTTTAGCGTCTTTTTGGCCTACTGTTTGAGTGTGTTTTTTGGTGGTTATAGTGCAGTTTTAGGGGTGTTTTTCAGTGGTGTTATAGTGCAGTTTGGGGACTGTTTCGGTGATGTAAAGGGGAGTGTTTTCGGTGATGTTATGGTGTAGTTTGAGGGAGTGTTTCAGTGAAGGTTTGTGAGGCAATGGAGGGTGTTTAAGGGTGATGTTTTCGGTTGCTAGGATGAGAAGGAGAGATAATTATTTCTTTGCTTCTTGTTTTTTTTTTTGCCTTGGGTGTGAACTAGGTGGTGGAAGGGTTGGATTTGTGTTTCTTTTATAGACAAAGGCTAAGGTTTCTCTTGTGTGAATAGGAAAGGAATCAATGTAATCATGAGTGGCATCTCCTAATTAGTGTCTCACAAGGAAAATATCTAGTTAATTAGGGACAAGATTTGGTTTGATTGGGAAGGTCATATATTTGATTTGTTTTATTTAGGTATGTGAATTATTTAATTTAGGAAGGATATTATTTTTATTTGGAATTTAATTTAATTGGATTTTAATTGGATTTAATTTAATTTGTGACATGTCTTTTAAATATTTTAATTATTTTTGGGTGGGTTTTGGTGGGCTAAATGGGCTTCGGCGTGAGGCTAGCAACAAAATAAGAAGTACCGACACCGTTCGAACGTCGATTCGAACGCTACATGAACTCCCGCAATCTGCTTGATGTTCAAACGTGTTAACGAACGTAGCACGAAAGAAAGCAGTGAACATGTAATTTGAATATGATGACATACTTATCCTGAATTTCCCCTTCCGACATTCGTTTCCCGCGACTTCCGCCACCTAAAGAGTTGTGTCTCCATACGAGACTCATCATAGGGACTTATATGCAAATATAAAGTGCCTACACATTAGTCTTATGGTGTGGGAAATTTTTGTTGAAAAATGTCTATGTCATCTCGCGCTATGATCCTATTGACCTAGGTCTTAACGAGTACAACTAGCTCTTAGCTTTATCCTTAAGGGTAAAAGGGAAGAACTTAAGTGTAATTGTGTCGGTAGTTCCAAACTGGTCATGGAAGGTTGCTACGACCTCTTAAAACTCCATGATGTGCACTTAATGATTCTTGTTCTCTAAACCATGAAAAGTTGGAAGATACTGTATCATTATAGGCTTAAAGTATATGTGTGGTGCATTAGGTGGAAACATGATGCACGATGGTGTAGCTGTGAGAGTGGGATAAAGGTACTCTTCAAGAGTCCTCACGGGTGGTCTTTCGTACTCACTCATAACATGTGCACTAGACTCGAATGGTGTGATAAAAAGATGTTCAAATATGTTATCAGAATCTAAATCTTCCACTTCAATCCTAACAAATCTACGAAACCGATCTCTACATATAGGCATGCAATTAAACTGAAGTAAAACAAGACACAAAAAAAAAAAAAACAAAAATAAATAAATAAATAAAAATAATAAACTAAAATTTAAAATCTAACTAAAACTAAAATTGAAATAAAATAAGTAAATAAATAAAAATAACAAAAAGTTAAAGAAGGAATGAAGTTACCACTTTGTGTTTGACCAAGCAAACCTGCTCATTTCGATTGTAAACTATCTCCCTGGAAACTACGCCAAATCTTGATTACGCCCAAAATTTACTTGCGGCTATCGCAGTATAGTTGGGATGTCGATGCCTCTGAGAGATGGTTACAAGGAACTTATTCACTTAAGCAAAAACGTTTAACAATAACTTATTTAATGAAAAAGATTGAATTGGTAATTTAAACTAAGTATTACGAAAAGTTGTAGGATTTTATCAATAGAGAGGAATAGCAAAACGTGAGGAATCCCTCTTGTACCAAGTTCTTATATTCAGTTATTGATTCTTTTTGCTACACAATTGAGGGTGTTTCACGTCCCAACCAACAATTGGAGGGTATTCAATTCTACACATAATAAGTTCTAAAGTAATCAATAAATTATCTTCTCAATATTAACAACACACAAGGCTATCATTACAACATATCTAACGTCGACAATATACCCTCAAGCAATATTACAGTAGAATATTAACTCATAAAACAACCTTGACCAGTCACAACTGATTTCCCAAACCACACATAGAAAAAGCATGACTGAATCTATTTGCAAATTGATAAAATACAGTTTCTGGATTCATATAATCAAAAGATAAAAAGAATAATAAGATATCAATTGTATTAAGCAATAAAATTCATCCAAGAATCAATAATATGAATATAAGAGTTGAATACAAGAGTTCATCGTTATCTTTGCCTAGGAGATTAATTCTTCATCTAGTAGAGAGAAACCGCGTTGATAGATCGTTGGAGTTCTTCGTTCTTCATTCTTGTCCATTGATTTTACGTTTGTGGCTAATTACTTTTTGTTTTCTCCATTTTTCTCTCTATTTTTAGGGTTTGGACGAAGTTGGGTTTAAATAGGGAAGCCATGGAGTCCATATATGCGTAAAGATGTCAAAATCAGGCTTTTTGGGCTTTTCGGGGGCGCCGCGGCACTGGCAATTGGCGCCGCAGTGCCAAAGCTGCTGGAAAATATATGTGTGCTGATTCTGTAGGCATATCGTGACGCCAATGAGGCCGCGTCGTGACACACGACAAGTTTGCTAATTTCTAATTTCTACTTTCTGCATTTCCGCTCTTCCGTGAGCTTTTGATGCGTCTGTAAGTCCCAAAACACGCGTAATTGCTCAAAACTTCATATTCCATTGCTCCTAATAACAAAGCATAAAATAAACTGTAATTAAGATTAAATACATGATAATTAAGCTGAGTTAACGATGTTCAAAGTACACTTTCTTGCACTTATCAATATTCGATCTATTACGATTAGATTGAAACCAAATATGGTTTAGTGATATGTATATATTAGACAAAGATCCGATAATATATTTTGTAGTACACAACTACAAAGTAGTTTGTAATTGTGTCACTACTAGAATTATATTATCAAATAAAGTTCATGGTCAAGATTTACTAACACGGTTCAGTTAGTAAAATCCTCTGAGACCTGTACATGTCGTATATCGAGAATTGGTCTAATGGTTTATCCCAATGAACCATGAGTTTTGGGAGACTCTTATAGACATATTGGTGTATATTTGATAAACACTGAACAACTCACCGAATATTTCCTAAAAGATGGTACACCAATGTCAATATGAATCTTCTCGAGTCGAGTAGCATATTGGTCCTTCGACTTGAGATACCACTGTGGACATGTGAGATATCCTCCATACTTTGATGGCAGTCATGTCACTGATCTATTTAGATCAGACCTCCATTTGTTCATTTGGCGATATTTTTAAGTAGAAAAATTTTGTTTTCTCTTTAATATAGAAGCCATGGCTGAATCTCATCTTAAAGAAAGCTCCCAAAAATTTGTTTGAAGAAACAAGGAAGAAAATGAAGAAATCAAGAAAAAGTTTAAGGAAATTAGGAGATTTGGAGGTAATCTTCATAACTCTTAAACTTAGAAAGTTTTTTTTCTTGTTGTTGAGCATCTAGGCAAGGTCTAGGGTTTCTTCCTTTCTTATATTTTGGGGCTTTTTGACTTGGAGGATGGATTTGGAGGCAAAATACACGTGTGAAGTTAGATTGGATAATATTAGTGTAA
>SKCR01040632.1:0-43411 GCA_019454045.1 Zanthoxylum bungeanum
ATCAAATTAAAGAAAATTATATTTCAATGTCACCAAAATCAAATTAAAAAAATAAGCCAAAATTACAAAGAGATCTATTATGAACCCTTGCCCTGAAAAATCGTAAATATATATTAAATCACTCAGCTTATACTTGTTGGATACTAAAATCATTATGAAATCATAAAGTTTATTGAAACCAGCTCTCGGGATCTTAATGAGTCATATTATTGAAATTATATATTTGAATACGTTATAACATAAAAATCATTTTGAAATTTAACAAAGTCCTTGTGTGATTTTGGATTAATTCAATTAATCCAATTGAGTCAAAATAAATAATTAATGTTATCCAATAACACTTAATTATTTTGGTTGATAAATATAATATCGAATATTATTTATTATCAAAAATTATCGGCTACACAAGTGTTCAACGAGTACACTTCATATTGTGGGACTCTCTAAGTTCAGACACGTTCGTCATATAAACCTAGTTTATATGTACGCAATTCGGCCACCTCCGAATTCGCGTAAAGCACAAACGACCTTTCTGAACTGTACAAGTCGATGTCATCACATATGTTTATCAATCCTTCTGTCGTAGGCTATCTGAGTTGTGCTTAGGAAACATAGAAATACACCGTCAAGTTTCCAAGGCTCACATCTCATGTCGACATGTCCACGATTCTTTAAAACTAATCAGAAATCATTTATGATATATGCGATCCACCCTAAGTGATCGACTTTGGCCAAAGTTTTAAGAATCGTGACTTACTTACATGGATACCTTATTGGGGTTTTATAGGGAATTACCGGTTTAACGCATCGAAACGCGGAAAATCAGAATTTTTCGATTTCAAAAATTTTCTTGGATCAATTAAATTAACTTATTTATTTAATTACACAATACTTAAAATCTGAAATTTTAACTTAAGAAATCAAATTTCTTATAATTACCGAATTAACCCCATAACTTTATATTTTGATCATTTTGGTCCTCAAATTGTCAAATACATATTTAAGTGATTCCAAATCAATATCAAAATGAGTTATACATGTCTAATACATGAAAATACAAATTGCAACACAAAATCCAATTTTTTGTCAAATTGCCGAGAAACCCCAGAATTTTCCAGATTTTGCATTTTATTTCATTCTTGTTCAAAACAAGTCAAGATCAAATCCAATCATTCCCAAATTTAATATACATCATATATACATCATTATTTAACACATATATGAAAAGTCTCAAATTTGAAAAGGGTTAAGAACCCTATTATAATTTCTTCAAATTGATAAATTACACCAAATTAATTACATTCAACATTTTAATCCAATCTTTACTACATCAAACAAGTTTCATTACCATGAAACAATTCAAGAATAATTTTAGGTCATTAATGAGTGGCCTAAAAACTCTAAAATGACAACTTGATTATCAAATAATCAAAAGAATACTTAATTACTCATAATAAGCATTCTTTGATAATCATACATGCTAACATCTTTCTAATAAGTTTCCAACTAATTAAATTACATACATAAAGAGTAGAGAAAAATTCTGAGCATCACATGTTGAAGCCTAGAAACATGGAAATAATTTCCTAGTTGAAGAAAGTTGGAAATTACTTACAAAATCCAAGTTTTTGCTTGATGTATTTCCTTTGTTCTTCAAGTTTTCTCTCAAGCTTTTTTTGTAATTTATTTTATAAATTGTTGTTATAAATAAAAATGAAACAAAACCTTATATATTTTCCCTCAAATTGCCGAAAATAAGAAGAAAACTAATATCAAGATATTTTCATTTTATTTCAATTAATTTAAATGATAAGTAATTAGTTTACTTGTTCCACTTACTCACTACAATATTTAATGAAATGCAACAAGTGTAACCAATAAACCTAAGCCATTTAAAAGGTAAATGATGACTAAAGATATTGTCTATTTAATTAATTTAATATATAACATTTATATAATTTAATAATTTAATACAAATATATGTATTATATTTACATTAAATAATTAAAATACATATATCAATTATATATGTCAAAAATCATAATTTGACATTTTATTAATGTGTATTTAATAAAATCAAATATTAAATACAAATACACATTAATTAAGGAAATGACCATCACGTCCCTTTGCATGTATTTTTTATTTAATCGTTAAACGACTTATAAATAATCAGTATTATTCATAAAAGTTGCCCTAGTGCTCTAGAGTATATTTCATTAGTGAAACTCTCTAGATTCAGGCATATCCGTCATGAAATCAAATTTCATGTCCATAATCTACCCACCCGTAAATTATGACAAACACGGATAAACTCTCTGAACCATACAGGTCGAGCTCATTGCATACGTATAATCCATCTGTCATAGGTATCCAGATTATTCCAGAGACATATATATAAACGTCAAATCTATATAGATATAATCATGTCGATGTTTCTATTAGCAATTATTTAATAACACTTAGAACTAATTTCTACAGTGTACTACGGGCCCATGAATTTAACAGATTGCTAATTTCATATTGAATACATATGCTCTGTACAAAGAATTGACAGATCCTTTCTTGATACACACAGGATATCCTGAGCATCAGTCCACACCCAACGAACAGGCGGAGGTCTGATCTAAATAGATCGGTGACGTGATTGTCATCTAAGTGTGGAGGATAACTAATATATCCACAATGGTATCTCAAGTCAAAGAATCAATATGCTCACTCAACCCGAGAAGATTCTTATTGACGTTGGTATATCATCCATTAAGAATCTTCGGTGAGTCGTTCAGTGTTTATCCGCTATAAACACATACACGTCTATACGAGTCTCCAAGACTCATAGTTCATTGAGAAACCATCGGAATCCAAGATTTCAATATATGACATGTACCAGTCTCAACGGGTTTACTTTACTGACCAAGTAGTGTAAACATTGACCATGAACTATCTAAGAATGACAACGTCATGATACAACTCAATGTCAGTTGCGAAGCTTTTGCAACAGTATCATAACTAATCATTCTAAGGTCTGTTACGTCTTTACCATATAAAAGATGATGTTATATAAAAGAAACTGTTTATTTTATTCATAATAAAATGTTACATTAGTATTTACAGGGAAATATATAAAAAAAAATGGCGCTCTGAGCACCAATCCTAACATACCGACAGATCCTATCTTGATACGCACTTGATTAATAAGTGAATCGGTCCACACCCAACGAACATCTAGAGGTCAGACCATGAAAGGTTTCTGACATACATGACATCTAAGTGTGGAGGATCTCACACAAAATCAATGTTATCATATAGTCAAAGGATCACATATGCTACTCGACTCGAGAAGATTCCTATTGACGGTGGTGTGTATTCCAACTATCAGGAATCACCTGTGAGTCATTCAGTATTCACTCCAATGAATACTCAAACGTTTATATGAGCTTCCAAAGCTCATGGTACACCAGGTTAAACCATTAGAACTCCAATTCCAATATACTGCATGTGATGGTCTTTTAGGTTATAGGAATTCGACCGTATTCCAAAACCAACGACTAAGAATATTTACTTTAAGAATGGTTTATAATAATAATAGTATCTCAATGTTGGACCACCCAATGTCCAGTATTACTACAAAATTATTCTAAAATCGATGTCATTCTTAGCATATTTATACATCAATCTAATATGCATAATGACATTACCATTAATAAGGTTTGAAATGAAAATATAGTTATTTTATTAATAAATAATAAAATATAATGTAAAATATATTTATTCGGATTGGCGCTCCAAGCACCAACTCCAACAGTAATTTCATAAATATCTCTACCGTTGGAGGATATTTTGGTAATTATAAAATATATAATAATAGATGTATTTGGCTTGATTTAATTGGATTAAATCAAAGTGGTAGACAATGAACTAATCAAGTGGTTAAACTTTGTTTAGATTTAATTAAATTAAATCAAAGTGATAGACAAAGTTGATTAGTTACACCTAATATGCATATTTGGACAAATTAGATTAAGCCCGCCTAAAAGTTGATTAGAACTTTTATTAATTAAAAAATACAAAAGCTTGAATATAAAAGGCAAAATTGAAAAGGTTTTTGATTAAGTAAGCATAAGGTAAGATATAAGAAAAATTAACCTAAAGAAAGTAATTGTGAGATAAGCTTTGGACGTTCTCTACATTTTCAACAATGAGAAGAAGATTAGATCTTGAAATCAAGCTTGCTAGGTAAGTTTGATCTTGTCTAAAGTTGTGTCTTTCATTAGTGAGTTGTTATCATTAGTGAAACATATATTGATGTATTATGTAATGGATGCATAATAGCATAGCTTGAAGTTGAAAATTAGGTTAATGAATTATGTATGGATACTTTGGAAGTATAAACACTGTTAAGGAATATTATTATGGAAATCTATATTATTCAATAATATAGATTTCCATAATAATATTCCTTAACAAACATAATATGTTCGTGACTGTGTCAAATATGTTCATGTTGGACATGGAACATAAAATACAAATGTTTGGAACTCTAGTTGAAAGCTTGGAGTTATGACTAGCATTTTAAAATCACTTGACCATTTTTAAGTGACCTAAAATTGTTCTTGAGTCACTTTTTTTGTAGGATTCTAATTTGATTTATATTTTGATTCAAAATAATACATATATGTATTTATAATACATTTTTGTTTATTTTATAACATGTTGATTTTATGTTAAAAATTAGATTTTTAGTGTTTGAAATTATTTGGAAAAATATTGAAAATGGATTGGGTTAAGAACCATAAGTATCAGCTCTTTGGAAATCGAGAGAGCTGATACATATAACAATGAAAATAAAAATAAAAATAAAAAAGTTGGGTGCAACAGTGGCGCTACAGTGGGCGTGCGCACCATGCTCGCTCGTGCTACTCGCGCGCCGAATTTTATTTTCTCCTAACTTTGAGCTTTCGGACTCTGATTTATCCCCAATTTTTTCCTATGTACTTGTAATGGAATATAGTATTCCATTTTATTATTTAAAAATACACACATGCTCTATATCTATGGGTTAGACTCATTTCTATTGCGTATGGTACCGATCCAACCCTAGGGGTTCCACATCCGATCCAACAGAATGATAAATTTTGGATTACTGTAATTGAAATTGCGATTAAAACTGAAAGAAAAATGCTTTCATTAATGAAACTATGATTACATAATGAAAGCTGAAATTGAGGAATTAATGTACGATTAAACTATTGGACTTAGAGAATTTTAAAAGGATTAAAAATATTGGAGATGAATTCTAAAAATATTAGACGGTAGGAAATAGAGTTGATGTTGGATTCATTGTGTTGATTGAGTTCTGTTGTGGTGATGATTGTTTTTCCTTCTCTTGGCTCCTATTTATCTTTTATAATTCCTGAAAATAACTGTCTCAAAATGCTCCTCAACTTCTTACGCATGTTCTGTATGTCTTGTTAACTTCCTCCAAGTGCTCCTCCAACGTGTTTGGCTTCCTCCATGTTTGTCTCCAACCGTTGCAGGAAGTGAGCAGGAACATTGTGGAGCGCAGCTTGTGGGACGTGGTGATTACATGGTCAGAACCTCAGATCCTCATAGCAGAGTGTCTTAGCCTCAGTATCTGAACCTTGAGTCAGATCCATTAAAGCATAATCACGACCTCGAATCAGGAGCATCGGAAGCATAACCTCATATCAGGACCTAGAATCAGAAGCTTAATCAAGCCCTGAGAGTCAAAACTACAATTCGATCTTGATCCTTACCTCAGATCCTCAGGACCTCAGGATCTCAGTCTCAGAGTCAGAACCACTTGAAGTATTTCCTTAGTGTAAACACTTTGATATTCATTCAGCCTCAAACCTTCAACACGCAGATGCAATATCCTCCACAGCAAGCCATAGTCGGAACCTCAAAGCCAGATCCGTTCATTAAAACCTATGTCAGAGCCTCAGAATCGGAACCTAGAGTCAGATCTGTACAATATCAGATCTCGAACTTAACATCTGACTTTGCCTTCCTCATTTTGACCTTATAAACACCAGACTTGTTTCAACTCACTTACTTAAATTATTTTCTTGGTGTAAACATATATATTCAATATTGCTTTTGAATTCTGAAATGGCAACTCCAGATGAAGCTTTAACCTTAGAGCTCATCAGCCAACTTTGCATAGAGTGTTTAGACAGGTTGTCAGCAAAATTTCAATTCGCTTGACTTTTGTTAGTTAGGAGCCTTAATTCACTGGTTTTTCCTCCATGAATAAATTAATAACGGTACTTAATGCGCTGAAACTGCATCTAGAAAATGCAATGTCGAATATGGTAAATTGGTACAACCAAAACTTTGTGTTATATATATATATTTGTGTAAATTGGATAAGATTCCATAATATATAAATTATTATTAAATAATTATCAATTATGATTTATAAAATTTCAATATAAAACTCAACACATCACCAAATCTAAATTAGTTCAATTACACTTTTTTAATGTGAAAATTTCAAAATGATTTTTATGTTATAACGTATTTAAATTTATAATTTCAGTAATATGGCTCATTAAAATCCCGAGTACTGGTTTCAATGAACTTTATGATTTCATAATGATTTTAGTATCCAACATTTATAAGCTAAGTGATTTAATATATATTTACGATTTTTTAGGGCAAGAGTTCATAATAGATCTCTTTATAATTTTGGCTTATTTATTTAATTTGATTTCGGTGGTTGCAATATCTTTTATTACAAACATTTTAAAAGCTAAAAACCATTTTTTCAATATCAATAATTATATTGAATAAAAAAAAATAAAAATATCGCTTTTTATAAGTAATAATTAAAAAAGAGAAAATATCATCTAGGTCTCTAAATTTTTTCATAATTATCCATTAGATCCTTAATTTGTCTATACTTACTCATTAGATCCTGCTATTTAGGCTTGGAAGAAAATCTCGAAACTCGATTGGGATAAGGGATCCCGTAAAGAACGGCATAAGATTCGGGATAAAAAAAATGGACTCGAATAAAAAAATTTGATGGCGATTCATGATGATTTTTCGTTCAGATGAAGGAACCAGTCAAGATTCATGATAAATTTTCATCCGAATCATAATTGGGATATCTCGATTATCATTCCTATTGTTCTTATAGTAACAATACGTAATGCAACAATGATCCTTGACGGTTAGAATAGCAAGACCTGATGGGTAATTATGAAAAAATTAGGATTTAATAAGTAATTATAAAATAAATAAATAAATAAAATAGGGACCCAAGTGTCATTTTTCCTTTTAAAAACATATTTTATATATATATATATATGATTTTTAATTTTTAATTTTTTTAGGTAATATTTTATTAAAAAAAGATGGACCCCAGAAAGCCAAAAATGATTAAAAATTAAAGAAACAAGAAAACGTTACCTTTCTTGGCAAGTACTTCCCACTTGCTTATCCCCAAAGGATTCTTCCACATAGTAACCAAGAACCTAAAAAGAAGGTCTCCTCATTTTCTTCAACTTAGAAATTTAATCTCCTTTATAAATACAACTCCATTAACACTCCCCTTCCCACTCAAAGCTTCTCCTCTCACTCTAATCCTTCAAGAAATTATTAGCTATATTCAATATTGTTTTTGAATTCTGAAATGGCAACTCCGGATGAAGCTTTAACCTTAGAGCTCATCAGCCAGTACCTCCTCTCTGACTTTACTCCAATGGATAGCTTTAGCTTCATCTCCAACCTCCCACAAAACCCTAGCTGCAACAAAACTACAAGCTTCAAGCTGAGCTCGAATGTTAATAACCCAGTTGCCGTGAAAGATAAAGAAATGGAAAGGCATTACAGAGGAGTGAGGAGACGGCCATGGGGAAAATATGCTGCTGAAATTCGTGACCCGAATAAAAATGGGACCCGGGTTTGGCTTGGAACATATGATAGTGCCATTGAAGCTGCAAAAGCTTATGACAACGCTGCGTTTAGGCTACGTGGAAGAAAAGCAATACTGAATTTTCCTCTTGAGATTGGGAATTTGGATTCTGAAGAATCTGATCAATTGAAAGTTGATGGTGGGAGGAAGAGGAAATGTGAGGAAACGGCGACGTTTGAGAGAAACGTTGTCGTGAAGAAGGAGGCGTCGGTGACGGAGACGGAGACGATGACGGCTGCTGGAGTTAGTTTTGGTCCGTTGACGCCGTCAAGTTGGACGGGGTTTTGGGATGATGGAATTGGAAACGGGGTATTTAATGTGCCTCCGTTATCTCCACATCCTTTGTTGGGTGTTTACTAATTAAATTTGGAAATATTTGATAATATATGACGTGGAAATTGGATTTATCATCTTATGAATCTCCTTGGAGACGAGGAAAAAAGATTTAAGTAAATTAGATGATTAGATCATCAGTGAGTTGTGTTTAATGAACTATTGACCTATTAAATTTATTTTTGTTGATATATATAAAATTTCAAATTAACTTGACGTCTTTGAGACTACCGAATTTGATTTATCTTTCCGTTTCTAATTTAACCGGACCAAATCGAATTAAGAAATAATTTGATTTTTATGAAATCAAAATCTAACTAAAAAATGATTTGATTTTTATGAAATCAACGTAAAAATTGAACCAAAGTAGTGGGATCCAATGGCCCAGCCTACTATAACCCGGTCTAATCCTAAAAAAATTATTATATACTTATTATTTTGAAATGATTATTTATATTTCAATATATAATTATATATATCCTCTTTCAATGCCTAGAGACTGCTAGTCAAATACAATCTTACTGTTTCTCGCTTTCCTTGCATGAATTTAATGATAAAGATGAATTCCTCTAGTATTATATTTTATATAATAATTATTAGACCTAAATCCTTCACTAACTAAATTATTTAATATATTCAGCACGAGTATGGAGGTCTCCCAAGCAAACCTGAAATTTAATGAATTTATCACATAATTAAGTTTTATCATTTCTCTTAACTTCCACACCACATCCATAGGTTTATGTATTTCTCAACATACATCATTTGTTACTATGGATCTCCTAACAAGCACCCTTAATTCTAACAGCAATAAAGTATTAATGCAGAATATTAAAACAAAGTAGAAAACAATTCAACCACACAAATCAACATAGTAATTTGTTAACGAAGTAAAAACTCATGCGAGTAAAAAACTATTCCGGATATCTCGGCTACCAGCCCAAATCCACTATAATAGAGAATAACTTACAGCGATGGTAAAAGACTTAAGGCGGCAACTCCACCGACTCTAATACCTCTAGACTGCAAGAACTCAAAGAACTCTTCAAGCCCGCACACCACGGTTTTCTTCAAGACCTCTGAAGTCTCTGAGTGAATCAACTCTGCAGCTCTGAATGCCGGAACTCCGACTGTCAATCTTCCACCTAGAGAACTCTGAAGGATTAGGAATCTGGGTTTGATATCACCAATAACAAAGAAGACAAGAAACAAAAGAGTCTTCAAGGTGAGAAACAAAGAATGTTGAAAAGCTACGAGAATTGTTGGCTCAATATATTGTGTTACAACCCCATGGAAAGGTGGTTATATGTCATTTATATAGGTAGGTAAAAAGAGAAGCTTCCCAATACCATATTAGGTTAAAAAAACGTCCAAAATAACTCAGTTCCGCACGGGCGTTCGAACTCTACTCGAACGCGCCACGAACATTTGCTCTCTAGAATATTATGTTCGAACCCAACAGCGAACGTGCCACTAATGCTATACGTTCGAACGCTTCAACGAACACAATACTAATGAATTTGCGTCAGCTTTGCCAAATACCAGTCCAATTGTTCCAAGTTTTTCAAGACTTATTATAACTCAATTGAATATGTTTTGTTACGGACATTGCCAAAAAAAATGGAACTAACGATCTTCCCATTTGGTATTCCGTGACAAAATACTACATAATATAAATGCTACAGTAAAAGACCCAAAAAGAAAAATAGCCAACTATCAACCATCACGACAGTGACTTATTACAATAAGACTCGATCTAATACCTCCCCAGTAGTCTTGAAATCAATGCTACCACACCTACCAAATCTGCTTACCTGAAACATCCACAAACAACAACATACCGTGAAAAGCACATGGATTATAAAGAACAGTTAAAGCAACAATAAAACTCATGCATGTATACATAGATAGTAGATAATAGATATCCTACCCCCCCTTAATCTTATTCTCTTTAAAACAGGATATCAAAAAGATATACTACGACTGTCATATACTACTACTCTCTCATATACTATTATACCTTTTTTTTTATCACGAAATGACAAAGGGTAAAGGTACCAGGATAAACAACACATGCAAGAGTATATGCAAACATGACTTACTCCACCTCACTAATAGCTCTACTAAGTTAGAACAAAATCATACGGGAAGTAAGCACTTATAGAAATGCAAAGAATATATATATGTATGCAGAAACTTGAAGCATACAAAGGCACACAATGAGGGAAAAACAAAAATCAACAAAATTGACTGAAACAACACTTCAAGCAAGTACAATGATACTCAGTAAGTAATCAGTTATTTATGACAAGAAATAATATGCATCACTTTAGATTTTGCTAAATACTACACACATTTATATGACATAAATACCAAAGCATAACAAGCACTTGCGTGAATGAATCAAGACTTAAGACATTCTTTTATGAGCGAGACACAACCAAAGAAATCTCATCTCTTAACACACCAAGTCCACAAAATAGATGTTCAAACCCAAGACCATTAAGACCTGAAAATTAGCAACATTGGTTGCATACTATGTTATTCTCCTCCTAAATATCATGAGCTCATAAATAAAAACTCTTTCGAGTGAAGGGTTTTTGCCCTTATCTTTTGAATTTTGGCTCATTGGCTCTTTTGCATTTGAGACTCATGTAATTTTTTTTTACAAGGGGATAGCATAAGGTCATCTAGTCAAATGTCACACTATTTAGTGAGCTATATATGGTAGAGATTAGATTGTCGTCCAAAAACTCATACATGCGACCAAGCTTTGAAATATATAAAACGTGTATGTGAAGTGCAAGCACAAAATATACTTAGGGTTTTTACCACAAACACTTATGCATATAGAGTATGAAGAAAAATAAAAGCATATTACACATGCAAAAACATATATCATACATACCAGGATCACATGCAACAAATTTTTCATGCTCTAACAAGCTAGAAAAAATATTTTTGGTCTTTCTCATTATATATATATATATATATATATATTTATAACACCCAAAAAAAGTAAAGATACACCATGGCTTTGTTGGGGTTTTGGGTGATGGGCGCAGCGGAAGCTCGGTTCGGGCGAAATCGTAATTTAAAACTTTTTCAAATTACCAAATAAATTATTCAATATCTAATATGAATAATTTATTCATATTTCACATAAACCTAGTTATTCAATATCAAATATCAACATAAATAAGGTTGAAACGTCGCGAAACTTTTACGAAAACAGTTTTCCGTAAAATGATGCAAAACTCGTTTTTGACCAAACCGACCACCCAACAGTTATGGGGACTACCCAAGTCAGCCCCAATAGTGTTAGGGCATTTCATGGGCTGCCCGGACAATGACAAATTCATTGTTTGGGCATCCGTCACCCGGTTGACTCAAAAGTCACCCGGTAACACCGTTTTTGTTTATTTCAACTTGGAAATACTTTCCGGCAATCGTTCCAACTCCCAAAACACATCCATTATATTAATATAACATCAAATACATCAACATATGCACTGAATTTTCCAGATCTGATCCAGAACACAAAATACCTATTTTTTATGCTTTAAATCCAAAAATTCAAGATTAATCAAATTAATCAAGACACCAAATTAAGTCACCATATATGAACAACCCAAGAATAATTCTTGGTGCCATAAGAGTGGTCATAACACTCTAGAATAGCAACTCATCAACAATTGATTAAATTGGACACTAATTACACTAATTGCATCCAAATACACTTCACACATGCAATATAACTTACAATCCATCATCCACAACCAAAAGCCCCAAACATTCAAATTTGAAGGAACCCTAGAATATTTCTAAATCATGAAGAAATAAGAAATCAAATTTCTAAGCTTAGGGTTTTTAAAGACTTACCTTAAATCCTCAAATCCTTAGCCTTTTTCTTTGATTTTTCCTTCAAATCTTCATGGATTGATCAAACAAATTTGAAACCCATTTTTTTGTGAGGTTCTCGGCAAAGGAAGTGATGAAGATGATGAAGAAAATAATTTTCTCTTTCTTATACATGTTGACCGAATTTAGCAATAAATAATGGCATTTTTGTCCATTTTATTTTAATCATATTAAAATGATAATTACACTTTTTGTAGCCAATCAAATTAGCACAACTAAAGTATAATTAAATCATGCCACATCAACCAATAATAATTAGACAAATTTCATTACATTTATGGAAAAGATTATTAATTAATAATTTAAATATTTAACAATTAAATATTCAAATAATTAATTAATGTAATTTTTATTATATATGTATTTTTATTTACAATAAATAACAAATACATATATTTATGGCATGTGTCAAAATCTCATTTGACGAATAATTAATGTGTATCTAATCGTATTATGTATCAAATACAAATACACAATAATTATTATCGGACAAAATCCCATAATGCATGTGTTATCGTTTAACCGATTAAACGATTCGAATTAACTCATTTAATCCAGTGAAGTATTATGAATAATCAATATTATTCATATCGAGATGCCCAAGTGCTCAACGAGTACACTTCATATTGTGGGACTCTCTAAGTTTAGGTTTATCCGTCACGAATTCCAATTTCGTGTCCATAATCCACACACTCATGGATTATAACGACCACATATAATCTCGCTAAACTATGCAAGCCGATGTCATAGCATACGTATAATCCATCCGTCACAGGCTATTCGTATTATACCTGGGATATAGATGAAAACATCAAATCCGTTCGGTATAATACAGTCGACTCTTAATTTACGATCTCTAAATAACACTCGGAACTGGTTTCCGAAGTTATACGACGGCCATGGATTTACTAGATCGTAAACATGTGAGGATGTCTATGTCCTGTACACGGGACTAACAGATCCTATCTTGATACGCACTGGATATCATGAGCATCAGTCCACACCCAACGAACAAGCGGAGGTCTGATCATGGATAGATCGTTGACGTGACTGCCATCAAAGTGTGGAGGATAACTCATTTATCCCACTGTGGTATCTCAAGTGGAAGGACCACTATGCTCGCTCAACTCGTGAAGATTCCTATTAACGATTGTGTGCCATCTGTTAGGAAATCTTCAGTGAGTCGTTCAGTGTCTTATCAAATAAACACCTACATGTCTATACGAGTCTCCCGAGACTCATGGTTCATTGGGATAAACCATCAGACCAAGTCACGATATACGACATGTACTGATCTCAGCGGATTTTACTAACCGACCTGTGTTAATAAATCTTGACCAGAAATTTTATTTAAGGATATACATCTTATAGTCTGCTTCCCAATGTCAATTACAAACTACGTTGTAACTGCGCACTACATTGTAAATCATATGGTCTTTGTCTAATATACACGTATCACTGAACCAGATTCAATTTCGATCTAATCGTAATCAGATATATAATCGTAATTAGATCGAATAAGTGTATAAAAGACAAGGGTGCTACTATTAAATTAGTAATATTATGGAAAATAGAATTGCTCGTATTTATGAATCGGACATAAATACGATCCGGATTGGCACTCCGAGCACCCACCCTAACAATTTCTCCCACTTGCTCTAGTGTCAATCCACAGTATCATATACACATTTCAATGTGTATCACATACTCATGGCCCTCAAGAGCTCACCTAGCACTCAAGAGATATGCAACAACAAGTAAGTCTGCTTTAACAAATTGAGTCTGTCCAACAAACTCAATCGTTTTCCTTAACCAGCATCATTCATATTTTGTAGAATCAAAATTCCACATTAATATGACTCAGAAACTATATTAGTATTGCACTATAGCTACTAAGTTGTCTATGTATTTATAAATTAAATCTAAATACTATGAGACAACCGTAAACACTACACTAATATGGAAACTTATAATCTATGAGGTCACTATGGAACTTCATAAGTCAATACTTCATAAGTTGCAACTGATTCCATTAGTTCAGTACAATCAACAGTGACACTCCCACTGCATCTTTTCTAACTTTATATGACATAGACCATCTAATGTCATAATTAGGATCAAAACTAATCTGACCTTATGGTTGCAAACTAAATTCTCCATGAATTCAAAAATCGTTCTTAATATCTCAAAAATCACAAAGAACATGTTTCAAGATTCATCATATATTCTGCGGTATATCAAAATAACTCATAACAATTACGATTAAATTGATATCTTTAATCGCACATAATATAATATTCATTACCCTATTATTATATGATGCATAAGATTGACTAGGCATTCCAATCAATCTATCTTTTGACAAAGAAATCATCATTTACGAAAGATGAATACTATATATATATAAAAGACACGTTAACTGTCAAACAGTTACACTAACTGTCATACATATAGTTTTACTATGTCCCTTATTAGATCATATCTAATATGCGACAAATGAGATTATCTCACAAGTCTCTTAATTTTATATCATATATTAAACTTTATATCAAATATAGCAGAGACTACTCCCACTACTTACACAGAGAAAAGAAAACTTAGGATATATAATACTAGAAAGAAATTTGTACCCTCCCACTGACCCTACTAACAAATACGTACTCTCTATATTTCGATAAAACCAGACAATCTGACTGATATCAAAATCAAAGAACAAGGATTTCCGGAAAGCTTATATGAGTCTACAATAGGCTCCATAAGCTAGTATATCAAACTGTGATCTTAGCAGAATACAAACTCTAGGGCCATTCTAGAATGAACTTTTCAAACAAAGAAATCACGACGGATCTCTCATTCGAAGAAATCACTCAAGAATGCCATTTTGCATTCTTTAGTCAAAATACATAGTTTAATATCAACATTAACCAACAGATCTTTAACTGTTCAATTAGTGCGACTAGAGACAAGTTTTCTCAGAATCTACAATAGATCACTGAGTAAAACCTTTCTCATTGTTATACTATAAAGGTCAAACTTTTATCGAGCTCACATCGCTTTTGCTACGCAAACAATTTGCATATTTTAAGAACGATTCATAACAAAAAATCAATCAAGTTCAAAACTTAATTGTAGTAAGCTATGACCAATCAAAATCTATGGTTCAATGCCAAGTTCCGGAATCGATATCAAATATCGCATCTTCGATAAGAAAACATCAGAATCATTAAGTATCAGATACTTTGTAAATGATTCTGACATCCTATTGGACTTATACGGAAGATGTCTAAGGGTTTTTTCATCTTATTAATTACGTAGCTCCACTAATAGTTTATCATTCTCACATTGGCTTCAATAAGTCAAATATTTTCTACAACCGTCAACATCCAATGTTAACCACCAAGTAACAAAATTAATTTTATTACTCGGGATTGTAGAAAAGATATTCTAAAAAATAGAATACAATATTCTATTAAATAGAATAAATGATAAAATTTTATCTCGTACCTCCGATGCACAAATACTTTCAATTATATAACCATTATACAAAAGAAAGTTTCGAATCTCAAACTTTTCAAGATTCGAATTTTATATTATACATATTATATACGTAATTGTAGAAACAAATAGAACCTTAATTAAAGAGATTAATTCGTGTTACTGGAGTATAACCTCAAGAGTATTGAAAACCAATTCGGTAACACTCAATATCAACGAATCAAATCATATAAGATTCGATTACTCCCACTGACCAATTCCATCAAAATGGAATGACAGAAGTTTAATATTGAGTTATAATCATATTCATTAAATAACTTTAGAACTTATTGCCATAAATTCATGTGTTTGATCATATCAAACATCTTTGAACAATTCAAAGACGCTCAATGAATTTCTAAAGATACAGTTTTCAACACTACAGATAGAATATCTTTGAACCATTCAAAAATATTATATTCGTGTTTCATTAGAAAACATATTGAAAGTTCTCGAACCATTCAAGACATTCAACACGTTCTCTATTTGAAACACGTAACTAAGTCATGACAAATCATTAACTAAGTTACGGAGTATAGAAAACTATCTAAGGCAATTATTAATTCATTAAACCACATACATCCAATGTATTAGTTTAATAAATCTTGTGGTCCAATGACGATCATTGGTTAAATGAGATTTAATCACATTCCTTAATACAATATTCATTAAATGGATAAGGATATGTGGTGTGAACTCGTATCAGACCATCCTTTACCATAAGGAATAAGCATATAATGCTTTTATGATAAAATCTCATAAAGCACAGTTCTAAGTTGTTTATTTTACCGAAAATTTTCTTAATGTTTATCTTTCATTAATGACACTACTAGTCGTCTTAAAATATGTAACAACTGTTTATACAGAACAAGTAACTATCCAATAGTCACAAGTTCTGATATCAAATATCAAAACGGTTATTAAACATTATTTTAAATAAGTGGACGGGAGATCTGGTATCCAATACCTATAGTTGTCGTATTGTGAGAATCGATATTCTCTATACACAACTATACACATCTCTTTTCTTTAGCTTTATAATTTGTTTTCAATTATTCACAACAATTGCAAATGATTGATTAGCAAACTGTGTCAGACACATGACTTCTAAAAGTCACTAGAAGCCAAGAAAAGTCATTATAAGATAAACAAATACTAATGGAGTTTTCTTAATGTCAGTCAAGAATCTCGAGACATGAACTATTCAAGTCAATTCTTACTGCATAAGAAACTATTCTAACTAGACAAATACATCATAAACCAGATATACATTTAGATTACCTAATCTTGACTTAGTAACTAAGTCACAAACCATCTTGATTTAGTAACTAAGTCACAAACCATCTTGATTTTTCAAGAAAATCAGAACAACAGTTGGTTCTAGAAAGACAGTAGACTTAGATATTATTAGATTAGTTGAAACCATCTTGATTTTTCAAGAAAATCAGAACAACAGTTCCTGATGGTTTCAACTAATCTAATAATATCTAAGTCTACTGTCTTTCTAGAACCTATTCTAGAACATCGCAACCATAAGTAAAGTCAGAAATATATATATATATATATTCAAGAAATATAAATGCAGTGGATTAGAGTATAATTCTATAATCAATATATAATAAAAGGAAAACGAAGCAAAATTTTCCATAAAATTACACACTGCCTAACTTAAGGATTTTTTAACCCAGCAGTGTCTCTCACTATTTTACGTAATACCGTAACCCCCAACGGACAACGGGAATTCAATAATTAATTCGAATTCCATAATGAGAGTAGGATCCAATGAATATATTTTGACTCACAGCTTTGGCACGATCTCGCCTATGTATATTCATTAGGTAGACAACTCTTTGTCAATCGCTCACCAGTGACTCCTGGTTTTGGTCATGACTGTTTCTCGCTGTGACAGCTTTGGCACGTTCACATGGAGGCGTATCAAGGCTACACTTGTCAATCACAAACTCAAGCTACTGGTGTAGTCCTGACAGCTTTGACACGTTTAGGATTTCCACTTTCACTTGAATTTGTCCAGTATCAATATACAACCGGTATGGATAATAATTTTATAACCTACACCCTCATAGCTTTGGCACGATCTCGGATGCAGTTATAGAAAGATACTTATAAACCGTACTGACAAGACGAACCAAGAAACATATATCCAATACACGTTACTTTACAACCTTATTTAAAAACGAGGATTTTCCTCTAGAAGCTATAATCTACATCAAATGCAGAATTTTAATATAAATCATTTTCAAAACATTTCAATTCTATGTTAGAAAACATAACACAATTTAACTATTAAATTCTAGTTACATTTCCGTTAGTGTAGAAAATGTAAAGAAACATATATAGATTCTAAGCATGTGCGAACATTAAAATTGGATTACATATAATATATCAAGCATGAATAATGTAATGGATGAAGCATCAGACCCGTTCTGATACCATTTTTGTTGGGGTTTTGGGTGATGGGCGCAGCGGAAGCGCGGTTCAGGCGAAATCGTAATTTAAAACTTTTTCAAATTACCGAATAAATTATTCAATATCTAATATGAATAATTTATTCATATTTTACCTAAACCTATTTATTCGATATCAAATATCAACATAAATAAGGTTGAAACGTCGCGAAACTTTTACGAAAACCGTTTTCCGTAAAATGATGCAAAATACGTTTTTGACCAAACCGACCACCCAACACTTATGGGGACTGCCCAGGTCAGCCCCAATAGTGTTAGGGCAGTTCATGGGCTGCCCGAAAAGTGATGAATTCACTATTTGGGCAGCCGTCATCCGGTTGACTCAAAAGTCACCCGGTAACGTCGTTTTGCTTATTTCAACTCGGAAATACTTTTCGGTAATTGTTTCAACTCCCAAAACACATCCATTATATTAATATAACATCAAATACATCAACATATGCACTGAATTTTCCAGATTTGATCCAAAACACAAAATACCCATTTTTTATGTTTTAAATCCAAAAATTCAAGATTAATCAAATTAATCAAGACACCAAATTAAGTCACCATATATGAACAACCCAAGAATAATTCTAGGTTCCATAAGAGTGGTCATAACACTCTAGAATAGAAACTCATCAATAATTGATTAAATTGGACACTAATTACACTAATTGCATCCAAATACACTTCACACATGCAATATAACTTCCAATCCATCATCCACAACCAAAAGCCCCAAAAATTCAGATTTGAAGGAACCCTAGAACATTTCAAAATCATGAAGAAACAAGAAATCAAATTTCTAAGCTTAGGGTTTTTGAATACTTACCTTAAATCCCCAAATCCTTAGCATTTTTCTTTGATTTTTCCTTCAAATCTTCATGGATTGATCAAACAAATTTGAAACCCATTTTTTAGTGAGGTTCTCGGCAAAGGAAGTGATGAAGATGATGAAGAAAAAAATTGTCTTTCTTATACATGTTGACCGAATTTAGCAATAAATAATATCATTTTTGTCCTTTTCATTTTAATCAAATTAAAATGATAATAACACTTTTTGTTAGCCAATCAAATTAGCACAACTAAAGTATAATTAAATCATGCCACATCAACCAATAATAATTAGACAAATTCCATTACATTTATGGAAAAAGATTATTAATTAATAATTTAAATATTTAACAATTAAATATCCAAATAATTAATTAATGTAATTTTTATTATATATGTATTTTTATTTACAATAAATAACAAATACATATATTTATGGCATGTGTCAAAATCTCATTTGACGAATAATTAATGTGTATCTAATCGTATTATGTATCAAATATAAATACAAAATAATTATTATCGGACAAAATCTCATAATGCATGTGTTATCGTTTAACCGATTAAACGATCCGAATTAACTCATTTAATCCGGTGAAGTATTATGAATAATCATTATTATTCATATCGAGTTGTCCAAGTGCTCAACGAGTACACTTCATATTGTGGGACTCACTAAGTTTAGGTTTATCCGCCACGAAATCCAATTTCGTGTCCATAATCTACCCACTCATGGATTATGACGACCACAGATAATCTCGCTAAACTATGCAAGCTGAGGTCATAGCATACATATAATCCCTCTGTCACAGGCTATCTGTATTATACTTGGGATATAGATGAAAACTTCAAATTCGTTCGGTATAATACAGTCGGCTTTCAATTTACGATCTCTAAATAACACTCGGAACTGATTTTCGAAGTTATACCACGGCCATGGATTTACTAGATCGTAATCACGTGAGGATGCATATGTCATGTACACAGGACTAACAGATCTTATCTTAATACACATTGGATATAAAGAGCATCATGTTGGGGTTGGTGCTTAGAGCGCCAATCCGGGCCGTATTTATGTCTGATTCATGAATATGAACATCCCATTATTCCATAATATTACTTATTTATGGTTGCACCTCTTGTTCTTATATATGTATTCGATCTGATTACGATTAGATTGAAACTAAATGTGGTTTAGTGATATGTATATATTAGACAAAGGCCCGATAATATATAATGCAGTACACAGTTACAAAGTTAGTTTGTAATTGACATTGGGAAGTGTCACTGCTATATGAATATTATCAAACATAGTTCCTGGTCAAGATTTGCTAACACAGGTCGGTTAGTCAAATCCGTTGAGACCAGTACATGTCGTATATCGAGACTTGGTCCGATGGTTTATCCCAATGAACCATGAGTCTAGGGAGACTCGTATAGACGTGTAGGTGTTTATAGTGGATACACACTGAACGGCTCACCGAAGATTCTTAATGGATGGTACACCAACGTCAATAAGAATCTTCTCGGGTTGAGTAGCATAGTGGTCCTTCGACTTGAGATACCACTGTGGATGTATGAGACATCCTCCACACTTAGATGGCAGTCACCGATCTATTTAGATCAGACCTCCGCCTGTTCGTTGGGTGTGGACCGATCCTCAGGATATCCTGTGTGTGTCAAGATAGGATCCGTCAGTTCTGTGTACAGAGCATAGGTAGTCCATATATATTTAGCAGTCTATTAAATCTGTGGCCACAGTATACATCGGAAGTAAGTTCCGAGTGTTATTTAAAGATTGCTAATAGATACGTCGACGAGATAATACCTATAGAGATTTGACGTTTACATCTATATCTCTGGGATTATCTAGATACCTGTGACGGAGGGATTATACGTATGCAATGACCTCGACCTGTATGATTCAGCGAGATTATCCGTGATCGTCATAATCTATGGGTGGATAGATTATGGACACGAAATTGGATTTCGTGACGGATATACCTGAATCTAGAGAGTCTCAATAATGAAACATACTCGTAGAGCACTAGAGCAACATTTATGAATAATGATGATTATTTATAAATCGTTTAATCGTTAAACGAAAAATACATGCGAACGGGCCGAACCGTCATTTCCTAATTAATGTGTATTTGTATTTAATATATGATATTATTAAATACACATTAATAAATAGTCAAATAAAGGTATTTGACATATATCATTAATATATGTATTTGAGATATTTAAAGTAAATATAATACATATATTTGATATATTTGTATTTAATTAATTATTTAATTATTTAATTGTTAAATGATTAATATAATTAAAATATAAATATATCACCAAATGATAAAGTTAGGAAATGATTATAAGTTGTAATTGTTTACTTATACATTAAAGGAAAAGGTTGTCAAATTGATTTTGACTTCTTAAGATATTTGTTCAAAATTGTTTGAAAAATAAAATATATTTTTCCTTTATTTTCTATTAATTTCGGCCATACACTTAAAATATAAGAGATATATTTTTCTTAGTTGCATTTGTTGACTTAATTAAATATCTTTAAAGTTGTTTTTAGATATTTATGTCAAGTTGATCAAATGAAAATCAAATGAAGATGAAATTAATAGTCTTGTTTATTTTAAGGCCAAATTCGGCCAAGCACAAAAATAAATAAGTATATATTGTTTTTCATTTCATTTGGTATCTAACCTAATACACTTTAACCAAAAACTCCATTAAAGGAAGGCAAAGAATGCTAGAGAGAAAAGAAAGAAAAATCAAGAAAAGCTTGGAAAATAGTAAGTATTTCCAACCTTCCATTAGAGAGTAATTTATTCCTCTTGTTGTGGGCAACATCTTGTGATGTTCTTGAGTTTTTCTATTCTTTATTCTTTGTGTTTTTGGTGGATAAGAGTTTGGTGAAGGTGTTGAGCATGTATAATGGAGAAAGCTTGTGACTAGTGTAGTTATAAGTATTCTTTTATGGTTTTGGAAACCTTGTTGCTAATCTAGAGTTGTTGACCCACTCTTAGATGACCTAGATTTGATCTTGAGTTGTTTCATTGTGTTGAGACTTTGATTGGATGGAAGAAACATGATTAAAGTAATTGATTTAACCAATTTGGTCTAATTTGTCCAATTTGAAGAAATTGAAAAATTAGGGTTCATGACCAATTCCAAATTTGGGGCTTTTCATATATGTTGTGTATTTGGATGTGTATATGATGAATATAAAGTTTCATGTTGATTGGATTACATCTTGATGTGTTTTGAGACATGAAATGACCAAGTGGACAAAATGCCCACCTTGTGATGCATTCGGCCAAGAATAAGGAAAATGGGATTTTTGGTGCTTTTGGTGTTTTGATGTTTTGAACATGCTAAGTTCATCTTAGAAATGATTTAGAATCATTCAAAATTGATTAGATCAATTTCGGACTAAAATAGACAAAATACCAATGTAAGGGCAATTCGGTAAATTCACTTAAATATGATTTATTTGAATTTTATTTCATAATTTGATTATTGGATAATTAAATAAATATGTTTATTTAATTAATCCGAGAAAAAGTTTTGAAATCGGAAAATTTGATTTTCCACCGCTTCCGCTACGTTACCGGATTTTGCCCCTAAAAACCCCTAGAAAATGGTATCAGAGCCAGTCTGATTCTAGGCCTCCATAAATGATTAGCTTGTTTTATTCAATGTTTAATCATGTTTTCTTGACTTTATACATGCATGTTATAATCTAATTTGATTAGATTTAGGGTGTATGACACTTAATGTAATATCCCAGTTTAATAAGGTTTTAAAGTAACTATTATTTGGAATACTTATTTCTTGGTCCGTCTTGTCAATACGGTTTATAAATATCTTTTCGTTGACTACATCCGAGACCGTGCCTCTGCTGTGAGGGTGTAGCTGATAGAAATTTATTTATGCCGAATGTATATTAGATACTAGATAAATTCAAGCGAAAGCGGAATCCTGAACGTGCCCTAGCTGTCAGGGTTACGCAAGTAACTTGAGTTTATCATTGACGAGTTTAACCTTGGTACGTCTTCTTGTGGGCCTGCCTTCGCAGCGACAACGAGAAACGGCCAGGACCTGAACCTCGGAGTCACTAGTGAGTGATTGACAATTAGTTGTCTACCTGTGAATATACGTAGGCGAGACCGTGCCTCTGCTGTGAGTCGAAATATATTCATGGGGTCCTCAACCCATTATGGAATTCGATTTAATTATTGAATTCTCGTCTTTCCGTTAGGGATTACGGCATTACGTAAAAATAGTTGGAGGCACTATTTTTAATTTTTTTTAGGTAATATTTTATTAAAAAAGATGGACCCGGAAAGCCAAGAATGATTAAAAATTAAAGAAATAAACAACAAAACATTACCTTTCTTGGCAAGTACTTCCCCACTTGCTTATCCCCCGAAGGATACTTCCACATAGTAACCAAGAACCTAAAAAGAAGGTCTCCTCATTTCTTTCAACTTGGAAATTTAATCTCCTTTTAAATACAACTCCATTAACACTCCCCTTCACACTCAAAGCTTCTCCTCTCACTCTAAATCTAATCCTTCAAGAAATTATTAGCTATATTTAATTTTGCTTTTGAATTCTGAAATGGCAACTCCGGATGAAGCTTTAACCTTAGAGCTCATCAGCCAGTACCTCCTCTCTGACTTTACTCCAATGGATAGCTTTAGCTTCATCTCCAACCTCCCACAAAACCCTAGCTCCATTAAAACTACAGGCTTCAAGCTGAGCTCGAATGTTAATAACCCAGTTGCTGTGAAAGAGAGAGAAATGGAAAGGCATTACAGAGGAGTGAGGAGACGGCCATGGGGAAAATATGCTGCTGAAATTCGTGACCCGAATAAAAAAGGGACCCTGGTTTGGCTTGGAACATATGATAGTGCCATTGAAGCTGCAAAAGCTTATGACAACGCTGCGTTTAGGCTACGTGGAAGAAAAGCAATACTGAATTTTCCTCTTGAGATTGGGAATTTGGATTCTGAAGAAACTGAGTTGCAAGTTGATGGTGGGAGGAAGAGGAAATGTAATGAAACGGCGGTGTTTGAGAGAAACGTTGTCGTGAAGAAGGAGGCGGCGGAGACGGAAACGAAGACGGTGACGGCTGCTGGAGTTAGTTTTGGTCCGTTGACGCCGTCAAGTTGGACGGGGTTTTGGGATGATGGAATTGGAAACGGGGTATTTAATGTGCCTCCGTTATCTCCACATCCTTTGTTGGGTGTTTACTAATTAAATTTGGAAATATCTAATAATACTTATTAAATTCAATTTTTGTTGAGGTGTGGGTCCGGAGGAATTTTTTCATGTCGATCCTGTATTTTATCGTCAAAAAAAATTATTGAATATAGAAATAAATTTTGTGGGGTCAATTATAAGTACACGAAAATGTACTTTGATCGCCAAATATAAGAGTAATATTGTAATTTTTTGGAAGTAATATGAATATTTTAATGTAAAAATAAATTTTGTGGGGTCAATTATACGTTCACCCCGTGGCAGTAGCTTCACGTTTATGGAGCGTACGACGGAGGTTCAAACGAACCAAGGCAGTAACTGGATGTGTGAGTTGATTTGAGGGACATTCTAACGCGATTTGCGGTATTTGAGCGCTAATTTCTGATTTTAAGCTTTTTTCAATTCCTATTTGGGTTTCACATTGCCCATATCATTAAAATTATGTTAAAACATTATTTCCTCATAAAAGGAGGCTTAAACCCTCATTATAAAGGGGGGAGAAATAAAAGATATAAGACAAGAAGAGAGAGCGGTGAAAACAAGAGCAATACAATAAATTAGAACTTCTTATTCTTCTAGCATATACTGGATTCTCATGCTCCAGATTTCAAAATTGTCGTCATTCAGTTTCTCACCATTGTTGAGTTCAACGATAATATTTTTTAATACGGAAGTCATTTCAAAATAAAAAATTTATACAGACATTCATGTACATTTATTAATATTTTGGCTTTACATGTAATTATTTTGTCATGAAACAAACTATGTTTAGTAAAATTTTACTATGGGGTTAGAGTCAAAAGGTCATTATATGTCTAATCATCATCCAATGACTCAATGTGAAAATATTACCAATATAATCAATCATGAAAAGTCATCTTTTAAAAATTACATGAAATTTTTAGAGCTTTTTATCATGTGACAATTAATTCATATTTCATTTCATAATTTAATCACTGAAATTAAATTTGAAATAGAATATACATTCATAAAGAAATTTAAACAATATTTGCATGGAGTGAAATATTAAATATTTACACATGACTGTAATAACAATATTTTTAAAGAAAAACTAATATTTAACACTAAGAAATTTTCCGATGTTAAAGTCACAACTCATAAATGTCTTAGGATACGAATCCTCAAACTCTCGGAGTAAGTCATAATTGATCTTGGACAGACATAGAAATCATATAGCAAATCTAGGATCATGATGATGATTTTGAGATATCGAAGGAAAAATCATATTTTTCGCTTTATCATACTGAACACTTAATTCTTTTGTATGCGTTATTAATTCCCAAATATCAGTAAGTCACATTTACCATATCTCAGAGAGAGTGTTTCGTAGAATTCTAAGTCTATTAGGCTGCCATATCCAATTACCTACCTAGATTGACCCTTGTAACATGTTATTAAATGTGATGATATGTGAAATCGCATCATCATTTTCACTCATCTGATATCTATCAATTTCTAATAACATATCTTTTAGTTTTTCTTTGTGTGCGGATGTCGTAACCCTTCTTGCAGTTCTTCGAACTATCGCCATGATTTTTCTATAACAAATACGAGAAAAAATCAGTGCAATGAAAATTCAAAGTTACATTGGCAAAAATAAATAAATATCACAAAGATATTCAGTAAAGTACATAAACACAAAGTTTATGTGATAAAATAAATTCATCATTGCATATTATAATTGACATGCTTAAAAAGTGGTTCTTTACTCCCAAGTATAAGAGTGTCGAAATCATAAAATAACCCGGTAAGTCCGGGGTCGATCCATAGGGAATAAATTTAATAAGATAAAATAATAATTCAACTAATAGAATAAAAACAATAAAATAAAATACTATGATTAGGGGATCCAATCTTGATATTTCAAATATAAAATAATTTTTACTTTTATAAAATATAAAATATAAATATTTCCCAATTAATTTATTTCATAATTATAAGGTATTAATTATGTCAACACATGTGATCCGTCATGTCGATAATTAGTCATGTCAAAGTACTAAATATGCCAAAACATATAAAATCAGCCATAAAGACGGTGATAATATTTGTCTATAACAAGTCTCACCAAGGTACTCAATCATGCCAAATATATAAAACCAGCCATATAGGCGGTACCGTATTGTCTATAATTAATCCAGATCTTTAATAGTTCATTCTCTCTCATTAATAGGATTCAAGTATTATATGTGACAATCAGAGACTGTTTACAGCTAGTCAAGAGTCCTCAATAAACTGTAAAGAGTATGAATTTTATTTGAGAAATTATCACAAATTATAAAATATAATATAAATAAAAATCACATATAATTTCATAGCAAGAGCTTCACCATTTACCCTAATAGGATACAAATTTGCAAAACAAGAAATAAATTAAAAAAACACCCATGATTTTATTAATAAAATGGAAAGAAATTACAAAAGAAATAAAATAAAATAAAACACATATGATAATTTCTCCAAATCTCCCGAAATGGGAAAATGAAATCATACATCCGGATTGGAGGGGAGCTCCCCATCTTCTCCCCCCGTCTTTGAAGTGTCGAGCGTCTCCTTTATATAAGGAGCTTCGACAGTACACATGTCTCATGCGCCTTCGCGTGCTCACATGCGCATGCATGCACATAAAACTAGACGACATGTCGCCTTTTAGTTTTGTGCTCGTATGACATGTTAGATATAGAATTTGAAGGGAAATGACATGTCGGTTACCAACCTTCAACCGACATGGGTTGCGCTTAGTGTAAGACATGTCATACGATTTTTCTCTTCTTCAACCACTGAAGTCGGGCGATATGTCGTCCAACATCAAATAAGGCGGATGACATGTCGTTTATGTCATCTGAGAGTGTTTTTCTTGGTAAAAACATATTCCACTAGCCAACCTTTAGAGTCTATATCTTACTCAATTTCAATACAAATTAAACAAATGATATACCAAATTAAAGATCACATGTCCTGGGTTCAAATCAACTTAGAACATGTAACTAATTATTATTTTTACAGTAAGGTGTCATAGCCGAAAATTGGACAAAAATCATTTTGGAAAAAATGGAATAGAATGCAAGTTCTTCATTTTTTTTATACATGATCTTTTTTTGTGCAATTTAACAAGAATACATGCATCAAGGCTCTGATAACAATGTTGGGAACAATATCTCTAAATAATATGGAACAAATACATAAATTACATACTAAGGATCTAACCATATATGCATTACTAGTTTATGATTTATTTACAAACATATCGAAATAAATTTAAATATTTCACAATACAATTTAGTACCTTATTCTTGTAAAGATTTCTTTAATCAAACTTAATTGATTGCTCTTATCAATGAGAAAATGCTCATATATAATGGAGATGGCAAGGGAAGTCAATATTACAATATCATCACATACATGACTTTTTATTTAATCACATGTATTTGGAAGTATTGATTAATCACATGCATTTGGAAGCATTTATTACTATTTAATCACATGCAGTTGGAAGCATATTGATTACTATTTAATCACATTCAAAAGTCTGGGACAGCCAAAGGTTTTACCTGCTCTGCTTAAGCCCGGAAAGGATGATTTGGCGGCAGGATTTCCAACGATTCCAAAAATAAAATAATCACATACAATAAAAATAATGTTGATTTACCCATTAATTTTCCAACAATACAAAGTTTCAGGAAAAAGAAAAGTCTCAATAAAAATCTTTACCATATCCGGATAAAGCAGCGGAAAAAAAATGGCATCTGAATAAAAATCTTTACAAAGTAATAAGTCAGAATCCAAAAAGGAATAAGAAAAGTGAAAGCAATATTAGACTAGGAATCCTTATAATAGGAGAACACTGATTCGACCAGGAATTCTTATACGAATAGGAATCTGATTTCTGTACTATTATAAATAGAAGGGTAGAATATGTGTAATGGCATCTGAATGATCAAGCTCTGACTTGTAGAAAACAAAAAGAGACCCGAAAAGAGTGTTCAAGTAATAAAAGTATCATCATGTTTGTGTCCGTGGACGTAGGTCGGATCCAAATCCACCGAACCACGTTAAATCTCCTTGTTGATTTGTGTATTTATCTGTTTTCTGCTAAATTTGCTTTTGGTCCCCCATAACCAAACAAATTCACTATTGAGGGAGGATTGTCTCGGGAGTAATATTCCCATATTGCCCTGAGACCAAAATCAGCCGTCAACAGTTGGCGCCGTCTGTGGGAAACTGGACAAAAAGCAACTCGTGTAGTAAGACAATGGCGGAAGGCGGAAACCACCAATCATCAGGAAACTCAGCCGCAGATTGGATGGAGAAGATCGAGGAGAACCTAAGGAAAGAAAGAAGGAAAATCAAACCTTGCTAAAAACCATAGTAGACCGGTTGGAAAAGATAGAGGGAGCACACGACGAGGCCGGGACTAGCCGACGAAGGAACAAATATCAGAGGGAAAAAGAATTGTTGATACAAGTGAGGACGACAGTCCCCGGAGGATGGGCCCCTACAGGGTAAAATCTGTGGTGGTTCAGGAAGACTCCCAAACTGAAGACATGTGGGAGGAAGAAGATGACAAATCTTCACCAAACTCCTCCTATAATAGCCCTCACAATGCCAGGAAAAAAGGGAAAGAATGTGACGAAAGAGCACGGGAAGATACCGGACCTGAGAAGCACCACGCCCAAGACAACAGAAAAAGAGGAAGTCACAAGAGGCGGCATGGAACCAAAGACAGCAGCATGAAATCTTGGCTGCGGGAGGAGCTAGCCAAATGGGGAGTATTCCCCAACACAGACATAGGAGATGCCCGGGACGGTAAAGATGAGTCCCCCCTCACAGAAGAAATAAGGTCAGAAAAATTCCCAAAAAAATTCAGCATGCCAACCATGGCGCCATACAAAGGCCATACCGATCCCAAAACCCACGTTGAAGGTTTCGTCCTACTAATGGAGGTACAAGGGGTAATGGGGGACGCCATTTGCAAGGTGTTCCCCTTAACTCTGGCCAGACTAGCCATCCTATGGTATAGAAGCCTAGCCCCAAGAAGCATCAGCAGCTTCACTCAACTCAGAAAGTTATTCATACGGCACTTTAAATGGGCTTGTGTCCCCAGGAAAACGATTGGAGAACTAAGACTTATGAAACAAGGAGACGATGAACCGTTGAAAATATTTATTGAAAGATACTACAATATGGTACTCGAAGTCGGAGGGTATGAGTCCCCCGAGGCCCTGGAAAGCTTAAAGGGAGCCTTGAAAGTCGGGAGGCTATGGACCCACCTAAGGATCCAAGACACCCCGGACTACGCAACCGCCCTGGAAGTGGCCCGAAGTTCGTTCTGTTAGAAAACGAGGAGAAAATATCCCGAAGAGGGAACACCATCAGAGAAAGAACCACGAAAGAGGGCGCCCCCCGCCGCGTAGAAAGAGAATCCAGAAGGCCGCCCTTAAAACACAAGGAGTTCAAACCACTGCACCGAGACAACCAAGAGAGAAGGCCGCCGACCCAAGTAAATCATGTGGTCGAGGAAAATGCATACATCCCCCTAAAGAAACCACTGGGACAAATTGTCATGGAAATTCAGGGGAAATGCCTCTTGGTAGAACCCGACCAAAGAAGATTTCCCCTGAACAAGAGGAACCAAAAGGCTTACTGCATACATCACAACTCCAGAGGACATGCAACTGACGGATGTAAAGATCTGCGGGAACAGATGGAAGACCTGGCACGAAACGGATACCTAAACAAGTACATTGACCACGAAGTTATGACGGCCAGACAAAGAGCACGTGGCCGCCAAATAAATATCATCGCAGGAGGGAGAACACTAGCCGGAAACTCTAACCGGTCAAGGAAAGACTACAGCAGAAACCGAGGACCGGACGTCCTAGAAACAGAGCAAGTCACAGGGCTCCAGGGAGGCCGGTCGGTACCGATAATGTTTACCGATGAGGACACCCGAGGGGTAAGTTTTCCTCATGACGATGCATTAATAATCAAGGCGGTAATTAGCGGCTCAGAAGTAGACAGAATCCTAGTGGACCCCGGAAGCGCGGTTGACATAATTTCAAAAGAGGCACTGGACGACCTAGGGATAGAGTATGCAGCCCTAACCGACGACAGCACTCCCCTATATGGTTTTGGAGGATCCACCGTCGTCCCACTGGGGAGGATACAGTTGGCAATAACAGTCGGGACATATCCCCGGACCCGGACGATCATGACAGACTTCACTGTAGTAGATTGCATGAGCAGCTACCGAGCCATCGTCGGACGACCTTTCATGATGAAAACAAAAGCCGCAATGTCCTGCTACCACCTAAAACTGAAATTCCCCACCCGGGAGGGGATCGGAATTGTATGCGGAAGCCAGAAAGCAGCTCGCAACTGCTTCGCAACTCTCTCACGAGAGACTCTCTGCATCAAAGAAGATACCCACAAACGACAAAGAGGTCTGGATGAGGAAGAAGAAAACAGAAACCCTGGGCCTCGGCCAAACAAAAATGCCCGACTCACCGCAGTTGAGGAGACGAAAGAAATAGAACTTTACGGCCCAGGAAAAAGCATAAAGATAGGGGGAGGCCTGAGCAAGTCTCTACAACAAGATCTGCTAGAATGCCTGAAAGGATACCCGGACGTTTTTGCCTGGGGATACGATGACATGCCTGGGATCGACCCAAGATTCGTCAATCACCGCCTAGCAGTAGACCCATCACGCAAGCCGGTCAGGCAAAAGAGAAGGAACTTCAATCAAGAAAGAGTAAAGCAATAGGAACCGAGGTGGAGAAGTTACTAAAGGCAGGTCTCATCAGGGAGGCAAAGTACCCAGATTGGGTATCAAACGTAGTGTTGGTCAGAAAAAACAATGGCAAGTGGCGAATGTGTGTCGATTTCACCGACCTAAACAAGGCGTGCCCAAAGGACAGCTTCCCTTTGCCGAACATAGACCAACTAGTGGACGCCACGGCTTGTCAGGGTTTGCTGAGCTTTATAGATGCTTTCTCCGGATACAACCAAGTCAAAATATACCCTACAGACGAAGAGAAGACCACTTTCATTACCGAGTAATGCCCTTCGGGCTAAAAAATGCTGGGGCAACCTTCCAAAGGTTGGTAAACAAAGTTTTTAAACCACTCATCGGCATGGCAATGCTAGTTTACGTCGACGACATGATAACAATGTCGAAAGAACCCAGCAATCACATGGCCGACCTAAAAAAGACCTTCGAGCTGTTAAGGAGATACAACCTGAAACTCAACCCAGAGAAATGTACCTTCGGGGTAGCCTCAGGAAAGTTTTTAGGTTACATGGTAAGTGCCCGAGGCATCGAAGCAAACCCACAGAAGATCCAGGCAGTACTGGATCTAAAATCCCCCAAGACAGTGAAAGAAGTACAAAGTCTGACCGGTAGAGTGGCTGCGCTCAATCGGTTCATATCACGAGCAACTGACAAATGCCACCATTTCTTCAAAGTGATCCAAAAAGCAAAAAGGGATATCAATTGGACACCAGAGTGCGAGGAGGCCTTCCAGCAGCTGAAACGGTATCTAAGACAGCCCCCACTCCTGGCGAAACCGCTCACGGGGGAAACATTATACTTATACCTGGCCGTTTCAGAGCGGGCAGTGAGTTCGGTACTGATACAAGAAACCGACAAGGTCCAGAAACCGGTTTACTACATCAGCAAAGCCCTCCTAGACGCCGAGACCCGATATCCGATACATGAACTGGTCGCCCTTTCATTGATCACGGCAGCTCGGAAATTGCGGCCTTACTTCCAGGCCCATCCCATCAGGGTCTACACCGATCACCCCCTAAAACAAATCCTGCAGCGGCCAGAAGTTTCTGGCAGACTAGTAAAATGGTCGGTGGAGCTAAGTGAACACGACATCTCCTACCTCCCGAGAGCAGCAGTAAAAGGACAAGCCTTGGCAGATTTTGTCGCCGAATTTACTGAACCCCAGGTCCTGACGATAGAAGAAGTCAAATGGGAGATGTCTGTAGACGGTTCCGCCAGCACATAAGGCAATGGTGCGGGAGTCATCCTAAAGAGCGACAAAGGAGAAGAAATCCCCATCGCCCTGAAATTCGCCTTTGCAGCGACCAACAATGAAGCAGAATATGAAGCAATACTGGGCGGTTTAAGACTATGCACGGTACTAGGGATCCGAGATGTGGTAGTAAGAAGTGACTCGCAGTTAGCCATTCAGCAGCTAAAGGGAGCATTCCAAGCCAAAGAGCCTAGCATGATGGCCTATCTGACCGAGGTGCAAAAGTTAACGGGGAAGATGGGGGATGTACGCTTCGAACAAATCTCCCGAGAAGACAATTATGAAGCAGACTCTCTGGCACGACTCGCCTCCTCAACAAAATCCGAACACCCCAGAATAATCCCTTTGATTTACGTCCGGGAAAAAAACGTGGGGGAATCTGAGGTAGAAGTTCTAGATAGAGAAAGCAAAACATCATGGATGCAACCCATCAGAAAATACCTGGAAACAGGAGAAACACCAGAAGATAAAACGGAGGCCAGGAAGTTAAAATACAAAAGCACCAGATTTTCCCTAATCAACGGGGTACTTTACCGAAGAGGTTACTCAGTCCCCCTCCTAAGATGTCTGGCAGAAGAAGAGGCAAATTATGTGCTCAGGGAAATACATACAGGCATCTGCGGAAGCCACTCCGGGGGTCACTCAATTGCTTTTAAAGCCCTAAGACAAGGTTTTTACTGGCCGACCATGCACCAGGACGGCATAGAAGTGGCACGCAAGTGCGAAGGATGTCAGAAAAACGCAAATCTCCACCACCAACCAGCAGAACAATTAACTACACTTCTCAGTCCCTGGCCATTCGCCCAGTGGGGACTAGACATCATTGGGCCAATGCCGCGAGGGAAAGGACAGGCAAAATACGCCATCGTGGCCATAGACTATTTCACCAAGTGGGTGGAAGCAGAGCCATTATCCACCATAACGGAGAAAAAAGCCACTGAATTCCTAAAGAAAAATATCGTTTGCCGATTCGAAATCCCCCGAGCCATCATCACCGACAACGGGAAGCAGTTCGATAGCAAAGGCTTCAGAAAACTTTGCGAAGACCTCAAGATCGCACTAAGGTTTGCCACACCAGCCCATCCCAAGTCAAACGGACAGGTCGAGGCGACGAACAAGACCATCAAAGCCAACCTGAAAGCTCGACTCGGATCCAGCAAAGGTCTATGGGTCGAGGAATTACCAGAAATTCTATGGGCCCACCGGACAACCTATAAAAACTCCACAGGAGAAACTCCGTTCTTCTTAGCATACGGTTATGAAGCTGTCATCCCGGCAGAAATAGGGGTGACCTCCCACAGGGTCCAGCACTACGAAAGCAAGCAGAATGAAGGACTTATCAGAAACCACCTCGACCTAATCGAAGAGAAGAGAGAAAGGTCGGCCATAAAAACAGCAATCTACCAGCAAAGGATGGCCCGTTTCTACAATAAAAGAATTTGTACACGCATCTTCATCCCGGGCGACCTAGTGCTGAGAAAGGTCACCCTGAATACCCGAAGGCCAGAGGAAGGCTCGCTAGGCGCCAAATGGGAAGGGCCCTACAAGGTAGTAAAAGTAGTGAGGCCAGGAGTATACATCCTAGAACAGCTGGACGGCACAAGATTAAAAAAGCCATGGAACGCCGAGATGCTGAGAAAATACTTCCAGTAAACTCTCTCTTCCTCCTTTTCGTTTACAGCAAAAAAATATATATATATAAGGAACGGGATACAGAGCCTCTCTCAAAATGACCCACAGAGAGTTGTAAGAAGGGCAGTATGTCCCCGAGTATAAATAAAAACTTCTTTTTTTTTACCCGCTCTTCTAAAAAAATAAACTTTGCAAAAAACCCCGGGGACATACTCAATGCAACGATCCAAACATAAGGAGAAATATGTCCTTTGATGTTCCGAACAGCTCGGGGCTGGATCTTATTCTGCCGAGGTCATCTGGCTCGGGGTCGGGGTACGTCCCACCGAGTCAGCCCTTCGGACTAGGGACGTAACATTCCCCCAGGTCCAAGTGCCTTTCTCAGCTCGGGGTCGGGGTACGTCCCACCGAGTCAGCCCTTCGGACTGGGGATGTAACATTCCCCCAGGTCCAAGTGCCTTTCTCAGCTCGGTCGGGGTCCCACCGAGTCAGCCCTTCGACTGGGGACGTAACATTCCCTCAGGTCCAAGTGCCTTTCTCGGCTTGGGGTCGGGGTACGTCCCACCGAGTCAAGCCCTTCGACTGGGGACGTAACATTCCCCCAGGTCCAAGTGCCTTTCTCAGCTCGGGGTCGGGGTACGTCCCACCGAGTCAGCCTTTCGGACTGGGGACGTAACATTCCCCCAGAACCAAGCATCTCTCTTGGCTCGGGGTCCTCAAGGACATACTCGATGCGTAGGATCCGTGAGAAGCATAGCACAGGGAGGGATGATACCCCCGTGGAGATTGCTTACTCCAGTGTTACCGAACATAAGGAGGAATATGCCCTTAATGTGTCAAACACTCTTTGATCCTCACTTACCAGATGTAATGGATCCGTGGGAAAGCATAGCACGGGGAGTGATGAGGCCCCCGTGACGATTGCTAACTCCAGTGATGCCGGACCTAAGGAGGAATGTGCCCTTGGTATCCCGGACGCTCTTTGATCCATTCATCATTTGGATCCGAGAGAGGCGCAGCACGGGGATGCGTTGTGCCCCTGTAGCGTGTGCCTGCTCCAGCGCGGTAAGGAGGAGCCCTCATACAATACACAGGCTCCACAGTGACCCGACGTGTAGAGGATGTACCCTCACCATTCAAATGCTCAACTGATCCAAATCCTGGTTCGCCGGGACACTGAATTGAAAGATTCAGAATTGTGTTTTGGAGACCTCGGACAGGACGCTGTCTTGAGGCATCCATGTTGTTGTTTATACTTGCAAAAAACATTTTTGGGGATAAGTGCTAAGTCACCCCCGCCCTTTTATCTTATTTTCCGAAGTTTTGTTTTTGTTTTTCACCGGACCGGCAAGGGGACGCCCGTGCCGCATTTGGTAGGGCTTCAAAAGGTTGATTCACTTCCCTTATGCACAAGTCCCAAAGGTTACCCGGCTCGGGGTTGGATTCCGCTCCCCCGAGGCCATTAGACTAATCGGCTCGGGGTTGGGTTACATCCCACCGAGTCGGTCTTCTTTTGGACTGCTGAGGTAACATTCCCCCAGAGCCAAGTGTTTTACTCACCTCGAGGTCGGGTTACGTCCCACCGAGTCGGTCTTCTTTTGGATTGGGGAGGTAACATTCCCCCAGAGCCAAGTGTTTTACTCAGCTCGGGGTCGGGTTACGTCCCACCTAGTCGGTCTTCTTTTGGATTGGGGAGGTAACATTCCCCCAGAGCCAAGTGTTTTACTCAGCTCGGGGTCGGGTTACGTCCCACCAAGTCGGTCTTCTTTTTGGACTGGGGAGGTAACATTCCCCCAGAGCCAAATATTTTACTCAGCTCGGGGTCGGGTTACGTCCCACCGAGTCTGTCTTCTTTTGGACTGGGGAGGTAACATTCCCCCAGAACCAAGTGTTTTACTAAGCTCAGGGTCGGGTTATGCCCCTCCAGCTCATATAGTCCCCCGCAAAAGGGCCTCAAAGCGTTCGGATAACAGGAAGAAAAGACAAGAAAAAAAAAGAAGAGGAAGAAAGATAAATATATTAATACATTAATAGAAGTGTACAAAGTTATTACAAAAAAAGAGAAAAAAAAAAGTTAAAGTGTACACAGGGCCCCGGCCGGGTTACCCCTTCTCAATCAACCCGCGCAGGGGCAGGAATTTCCTCCTCGGCTGGACCAGACGATGGAAGGATCGGCTTGACCTCAGGGAGGAGAACAGCAGCGTTGACCTCAGCAACATGAGGAACCTCTGCTTCATGGATTGGAGGAGGGATCTCAAGACAGTCCTCGCCGGGAACAGGAGCATCGGGTCGCCCCTCTTGAAAAACCTGGGAGACCGGAGCAACCGAAATCGGGTCTGGATCCATCACCCCCTCGGAAGAAAGGGGGAGCCATTTCTGAAACTCCTCCTCGGAGATCTCCCCCTTGCAGAAACTGATGGCCGCGTAGATAGGATCCATGTTCAGACCTGGCAGTACCATCGGTATTAGTTCAGCACAATCGCCAACCCCTTCAAGGTGGATAGCATCCTTCTCGGCCTCAAGATCGGCCTCTCTCCTCTCAAGATCATCCCGAGCCCGCACCATTTGTACGTCGTTGGCCTTCAGTTTGGCTTCAACACTTGACACCTTCGCTTTCAAAATGCCGATCTCAGATTGGGCAGCCTTCAAATCCTCCCTAGCAGAGTCGGCAAGTTTTCGCTCCAACGCGGCGGCAGCCTTAAGAGCCTTGTTTGTTTTAAAAGTCTCAATTTTATCACCTCCTCCCGCTCGGCCAGTTTAGCCTCCACCTCTGTAAGACGATTCTGAAGTCTCTGGGCCTGACCACCCTCAGACAGTAGGCTCAAGAGGAGGTCCTTATTTTTAGCCATAAGGTAAGCAGCCTGCACAAAAACGAAGAAGTCAAAATATGAGATAAAGAAAACCGAGACCCGAAATCAGAAGGGAAAAGGGTAAAACTACCTTTGCCATTTGGGAGCTCATCTCGGTCACCAGAGCCTCAGGAGAGATGTCCTCATATTTCGAAACCTCCCCCGGAGGAATCACCTCGGCCAGTTCATTAAATGCCGGCACTAAATGGGAAGTAGCCTCTCGGATGTCTTCCCCCAAATCATCCACACCGAGGATTACAGAACCTTTTCGTTTCTTGGAGGAGCCCCCAGACGATTTTTTCCCCCGAGGGGCATCTTTCTTCTTGCCCTGGACGGGCTCCTCCTCCTCATCTTGAACCAACTCAGTCTCCTCTGACCCGAACTGACGCCTCATCTTCCTAAAAGGCTTCGGCGGACTGACAAGACGAGCAGATCCTGATGACGGCACACCAGAAGGAGAAGATAGACCTCGAGCAGCCGGCTGAACCTTCCCCTGAGACACCCTCCCAGCTTCAACAGATTCAGGATGTGCTCGGGAAGTTCCAGTATTAGCGCGGCCGGCCTTCTTCATGGTATCGGCCAACTTCTCGAGATATTTTGGTCTCTTCGACATGCCTGCAAAGAACAAAGACAAAAGAAAGGTTCAGGACCTAAGCATACAAAAAAAAAAGGGGAGAAAGAAGACATCAAACATGATAAATAAGCGAAGGAACCGGCTAAAAAGATCAACAGACATCTACCTATCCGACCCGAGACCTTGGGAGGAGCGGCCCGTATAAGTCCCGACTCAACAAAAGCTGCATCATTTACCAACTCCCTCCAGAGACCGGCGTATCGCCGAGCCCAGGATACCCGCCTCCGGACTTGGCGGGAAACCTTGGGAGCATCCCTCCAACAGGCTGGGAGAAATAAAAGAAGTCAGGACCCTAAAAACATGAAGCTAAGAAGAAAGGACACATAAAGATGATAAGGAACCCCTAACCTCCCGATCTGAAGCTATCCGGAACCGAGACGTCCTCTTCAAACGATCTCAGGACCCGACCCCAATCCCCAGTAGCCCAGAACCAAAGATCTTTGAAATTCTTGTTAGAGTCAGGAAGTTTCTGGACAACGTTGGACGAACTATCATAAGCAGAGAGGTAATACCAACCGTGGTGAGTCTTTGGGTTGGATTTCAAACGATATAACCTCTTCACCTCTTCCAAAGAAGGTTCACCTAAACCTGCCCGGTGCCAAATCACATGTATACCGGCCAAAATCCTCAAACTATTTAAACTCAGTTGACAGGGGGCAATCTCCATCTCGGCCAGCATCCAAGCAAAATAATGTTGCATCGGCAGCCGCAGCCCACACTCGAAAAAAGCAGGAAGAAGTGCCACCGAGCCCTCGTCAGGTTGACTAGCACGATCCATCGGGCCGGGAACTTCAAGGGCGATGTCTATCGGAATATCATATCGCTGTCGAAGTAGTGCGAGGTCATCTTCAGTTATCTTGGAAGGACGGTTCATATCCAGAGCCGAGAAGTCAAGATCACCGGGCTCTGGATCCTTCCGAGGAACCCTTTGATGGTAAGAATCTTGTTCAATCTCAGAAGGAGTGGGGGTAGTGTCAAGGTCTTCTACACTGGGTGCCCCCGAGCCCGATGAGAGCTCTTCAGCAGGGGGAGTTGAGGGTTTAGCAGGATTTTCAGGGGGAGAACTATTGTCAGACATCCCTAACATCCGGAAAACAAAGAAGGGGAAGTCAGTCTATAGCTAAAAAAAAAAAAAAAAAAAAACTCTTTGGGGCTTCCGTCTTAGCTAAATAGGTGGGTTCTAAAAGTGCCCTAAGCAAAATCCAACAAAGTTTTAAGTCTTTCCTAGCAGCATTCAAAAGATAAAACAACAGGACTCAAAAAAAAAGGGAGAGAGAAGAGATCGTTCAGAAGACTTACTTGTTCTCGGAAAGGCTAAAAGGTGTTCAGAACGATTTGCCCAACTTTTACGTTCACAGGTCACAGCAGAGAAAAGGCAAGGGAACCCACGGTCGAAGGAAACTCCAGAGAACACTGAGTTGAACGAATCACGGTTGGAAAAGGAGAAACATTCACAAGAGAAATCGGCAAAAAAGACTGCACAGCAGAAGCCTCCTCCTCTTATAGTCATGAGTGGGACGCTAATGGCCGTTAGATCTAGAAAGGAAGCCTGGATGGACGCCAAGTGTCAACAGCAGAAGAAGCCTTCCCGGATCCAACGAAGGGCTAAGGATCAAAACGCCTCTACACGGTCGATTCACCTTCCCTTTTGGCGGGAATCCGACGGATGGTCGACAAGTGTCAAAATTAGAAAAAACCCTAAAAGATGATTTGATAGGCATTTAAAACGGACGTGACTATTGCGAGTCTCAAGAAAAGGCGTTTGAAAAGGGGCGACGGAACACTTCAGAACCAGATCGACCTCCACCGGAATAAATCGGCACACCATCTTTACATAGTTCCCGGCACCAACTTACATGCTCGTTGGAACCGAGAACTAGGGGACAGATGTTGATGGTGTTTTTTAGGCACTATGTTATTCAAGCAGCACGACAGGGGTAAGAAAGGTAATTCACTTCTCGGTCAACATCATTAATGCCGACCCGACCACTAAGAGCCAAACAGTGAGAGGCCGAGCACTTGATGATAGGTGACCGACCACTTTTCCAGATAAACCGGGCACTATCAGGTCGACAGCAGCATCCTCAGTACAAAGAACTATCATGACCGACCTCATGAAGACCGACCATATGGCGAGACGTGTTCAAGAAGATGACGCCCTATTCTTGCGGATAAGATAAACAAGTTATCCTACTTTGATAAGGAAAAGTAATAAGTCAGAATCCAAAAAGGAATAAGAAAAGTGAAAGCAATATTAGACTAGGAATCCTTATAATAGGAGAACACTGATTCGACCAGGAATTCTTATACGAATAGGAATCTGATTTCTGTACTATTATAAATAGAAGGGTAGAATATGTGTAATGGCATCTGAATGATCAAGCTCTGACTTGTAGAAAACAAAAAGAGACCCGAAAAGAGTGTTCAAGTAATAAAAGTATCATCCTGTTTGTGTCCGTGGACGTAGGTCGGATCCAAATCCACCGAACCACGTTAAATCTCCTTGTTGATTGGTGTATTTATCTGTTTTCTGCTAAATTTGCTTTTGGTCCCCCATAACCAAACAAATTCACTATTGAGGGAGGATTGTCTCGGGAGTAATATTCCCATATTGCCCTGAGACCAAAATCAGCCGTCAACATGTATTGTTAAGGAAATAATACTAATAATAAACATAATCATGTATACAAATCTAGGGTTGAAGAGCAGTTGTTCTTGTCTCAGTCTGTCATAACCTCCATGAATAAATTCAGAAGGGTACTTAATGCTGAAATTACTTCTAGAAAATGCAACTTAGAGTGTTGGTTTTCAATAAACTGTATGATTTCATAATTTTTTGTTTTTTGTTTTTAGAAATTCCATCGACAAATCACCTTTTCCAGATTTAAGCGGAGCAAGTAAAACCTCCGATTGTCCCATATTTTTACAAGAAACATACTCATTGGATTCGAATCCAGAACCCGAATGTCAGATCTTAAATCATATACTATCAAGCCACGCCCTTTGGGACTTTATGATTTCATAATGGTTTTAGCATATCCAACAAATATAAGCCAAGTGATTTAGTATATATTTACGATTTTTCAGGGCAAGGGTCTATAATAGATCTCTTTATAATTTTGGCTTCTTTTTTTAATTTGATTTTGGTGACATTGAATATAATTTTCTTTGATTTGATTTGATTTCCCACTTGTCTCTTTGTAGCTGCGCATGTGTTTGGTCGGTAATATCTTTTATTTTTTAAAAAATAATTAAAATCTAAAAACCATTTTTTAATAAAAATAATTATATTGAAAAAAAAAAAAAAAAATCACTTTTTATAAGTAATATTTTAAAGAGAAAATCGACTCTAAATCCTTATTTTTTTCATAAATACTCATTAGAACCTTAATTTCTCTGTACTTACTCATTAAGTCCTACTATTTAGGCTTGGTAGAAAATTTTGAAACTCGATTGGGATAAGGGATCCGATAAAGAATAGGGACAAAAAAAATTAACCTGGGTAAAAATTTTCGATTCAAGACTATTTTTCATTCAGATCAAGGAACAAGACTTGATTCAGGAAATTTTTTTATCTCAAATCATAATGGCACATCTCGATTACCATCCCTACTACTACTCTAATAGTAACAGTACATAATAAAATAATATATTTTACAAATAGCAAGATTTGATGGGTAATTATAAAAAGAAATGTTGACGGCGGATTTCGGTCTCAGGGCAATATGGGAATATTACTCCCGAGACAATCCTCCCTCAATAGTGAATTTGTTTGGTTATGGGGGACCAAAAGCAAACTTAGCAAAAGACAGATAAATACGCCAATCGACAAGGATATTTAACGTGGTTCGGCGGATTTTGGTCCGACCTACGTCCACGGGCGCAAAAAGGATGATACTTTTATTACCGAGATATGCTTCTCAGATATCTCTCAAGTTTACAAGTCTCACAATAATGATTCTGATCGTGATCTTCAATGCTCTCCCATCGTTTTTTCCTTTTATGCACACTCTACCCTTCTATTTATAATAGTGTAGAAATCAGATTCCTTCTCCTATAAGAATTTCCTAGTTGAAACTATTCATTTTTCCCATAAGGATTCCTAGTAAAAACTATTCCCTTTTCCCATAAGGATTCCTAATAAAAACTACATTTACTTTCTTTATCCTACTAGGACTCTGACTCACCAGTTTTCCCCATGAAAGTAGGATAACTTGTCATCTTATCCGTAATAATAGGGTGTCATCTTCCGGAGCACGCCTCGCCATATGCTCGGTCTTCATGAGGTCGGTCATGATGGTCCTTTAAGCTGAGAATGTTGCTACCGATCTTATAGTGCTCGGTCATCCGAACCAAAGTGGTCGGTCACCAATCATCAAATGCTCGGTCACTTACTGTTTGGTTCTTAGTGGTCGGGTCGACATTAATGATTTCGACTGAGAAGAGAATTACCCTTTTTACCCCTGCCGTACTCCTTAAATAACATAGTGCCTAAAAACACCATCAACATCTATCCCCTAGTTCTCGGTAACAACGAGTTTGTGAGTTGATGCCGGGAACTATAAAAAGATGGTGTCAATGAATCCGTCGGTGGTCACTTCAGGAACTGCAGAGAAAAATGCCTTGGCTGCAAATCTGGTCATTCCTGCCACCTTTATGAGCTCAGTCAACGAAGATCCCGATATCTACCTGTGGGAAAAAATGCTCTGCCCTTATGCTGATGACGATCGACTCGGTGGGATGTAACCCGACCCCGAGCTGAGAAGAACATTTGGCTCTGGGGGAATGTCACCTCCCCAGACAAAAAGAGGGCCGACCATGGGGGAGATGCTCTGATCCCATATCGATGATGAGTCTCTCGGTGGGACGTATCCCGACCCCGAGCTGAAGAAAGACTTGGCTCTGGGGGAATATTACATCCCCAGTCCAAAGAAGCCGACTCGGTGGGACATACCCGACCCCGAGCTAAAAGAAAGACTTGGCTCTGGGGGAATGTTACATCCCCAGTCCAAAGAAGCCGACTCGGTGGGACGTAACCCGACCCCGAGCTAAAAGAAACACTTGGCTCTGGGGGAATGTTACATCCCCAGTCCAATGAAGCCGACTCGGTAGGACGTAACCCGACCCCGAGCTGAGAAAGACTTGGCTCTGGGGGAATATTACATCCCCAGTCCAAAGAAGCCGACTCGGTGGGACGTAACCCCACCCCCGAGCTAAAAGAAAGACTTGGCTCTGAGGGAATGTTACATCCCCAGTCCAAAGAAGCTGACTCGATGGGACGTAACCCGACCCCGAGCTGAATAAACCATAAGGCCTCGGTGGAACAAAATCCAGCCCCGAGCCGAATAACCAAGCGGCCTCGGCAGAATGAACTTCAGCCCCGAGCCGAAGAAACAAGTGGCCTCGGCGGAACGAAATCCATCCCCGAGCCGAATGAACATCGGTCTCGGCGGTACAAGAGCATACCCGAGCCGGAAAGAGACATCGGTCTCGGTGGTACAAGAGCAGACCCGAGCCGGAAAGAAACATCGGTCTCGGCGGTACAAGAGCAGACCCGAGCCGGAAAAAGACTTCGGTCTCGGCGGTACAAGAGCAGACCCGAGCCGGAAAAAGACATCGGTCTCGGCGGTACAAGAGCAGACCCGAGCCGGAAAGAAACATCGGTCTCGGCGGTAAAAGAGCAGACCCGAGCCGGAAAGAAACATCGGTCTCGGCGGTACAAGAACAGACCCGAGCCGGAAGAAACATCGGTCTTTGCGGTTGCAAGAACAGACCCGAGCCGGAAAGAGACATCGGTTTCGGCGGTACAAGAGCAGACCCGAGCCGGAAGAGACATCGGTCTCGGCGGTACAAGAGCAGACCCGAGTCGGAAAGAAACATCGGTCTCGGCGGTACAAGAGCAGACCCGAGCAGGAAAG